>OY720023.1:21191638-21253498 GCA_963082485.1 Eudonia mercurella | reverse complement strand
GGCGAACATTTCATTGACGTTGGTGCGGCTCTTGGCGGAGGCCTCAACGAAGGGGCAGCCCCACATCTGCGCGAGCGCCGCGCCCTCCGCCTGCGACACCTCCCGCTGGTGCTCCAGGTCCGCCTTGTTGCCCACCAGCAGGATGGGCACGCGCTCGGATCCCTTCACGCGTGTGATCAATTCCTTCATTGGCTTAATATCTTGAAACGTTTGGTGATTCGTTAATGAATATACTACGACGAACCCTTGGCCGTTTTTTATGTACAGGTCCCTCATCGAAGCGAACTGCTCCGTGCCGGCAGTGTCCAATATTTCTAAAACACATGGCGAATTGTCTACCTCTATCTCTTTCCTATAGAAGTCCTCTATCGTGGGATCATATTTTTCCATAAAACATCCGGACACAAACTGCACAGTCAAAGCACTCTTTCCGACCCCACCCGATCCCAGCACGACCACTTTGAATTCGCGCATTATTGTGTTGTGTAAATCACAATCGCAGTCTTCCACACGACGTTTTAGAAACGTATTCACACTGTGTGCTATAAAAATGTCATTGCTATGTTGGTTTATGAGTCACTCGTATGCGATCACTGAGGAACGTTCACATAAAGTAATCTAATTGATAAACAGCGACGCCATTTTAGTTGAATGAATGGCAAAACAACTTTGGTAGCATCGCGGCGCTAGACACTTCAAAGCACAAACGCGGAAGCGAACATCTATACAACTGACTTGCTCCCTGCTTAAAGTAGACGACAGCGGCAGGTTGGTCAATGCACTTTATTGCACTGGTGTGATTGGTGAATGGAACACAGTACCAACCGGATGCCAGTGTTGACAGCACACGAATGGTATTGCCCCATATTTTTTACCCAGAATACATTTGTTATATAGAGCTTTAATAAAAATTTGTATTTCTGTTCTACTCTTGCATAATTTTCAATAAAACTAAATGTTTCATTACGTTCTAAACATATATTTCGATATTACAATTGGAGAAAATTCTCAAATTGTATGTCTTAAATGTATCCCCTCAGACTATGGCGGAGCGACGATCTTTGCAAGATGGCTGGCAAGAGTTGGATGAGAGTAGTCGCGGATCGTACTCAGTGGGTATTTGGAGTGGCCTATGTCCAGCAATCGACTAAAATACATATAGGCTGCTGATGATGATGATGGCTTAAATACGCTCATTTTTCAAAGTATTTAAGATAAGGCGCTAAATTATATTGCTCAAAATAATGGTGATGACAATTTTACTCAATGTACACATTGTCATCGATTTGTTCACTATACATTAAACCAACAATTAAAGTTTTCCATCATTACAAGTAAAACATAATAATATGGCAACATGTACCGGATATGTAAAGTTATTTTTGATACGTTGGCCATTCTGGAATGCGTTCATGATTATACTTTTGCATTTATTTTATACGGCTATGTTCACAATAAGAAAAATCTTTGTCTTTTCAAAGGATCTTTTCGTATGCAAACTAGTAGATAATAAATCCGCAGATATTATTTACAAGAAGTATTACGTATTTAAGAAGTTTCCAATATGGACTATTATTGTTGCCATACGTTCTCATTCGATTTCATATGCAAATTACAGTAATAAGTATATTCAACTGAAGTAATATACTTATTGTTATTGTTATTTTATGCGAATTTTTGTTTTGTTTCATATTTTACATGAGGAATAATAAAAACCATTTACCACCATTAAATAAAAAAAATAAGATTAAGCTGTGTATTTAGAATCTTATTGCCTTTTTTTACAAAGAAGTCGAAATTAAAAGTAAAACTGTCAATATCTACAAATAAAGTGTGTGTGGATGTGATGTACCTACTAAACTTTTGTATATAATTTTTGGTAAAGTATTCTCCACTTTTGATCAATAGTAATAATCAGAAAGTAAGCATTTAATTTAATCCAAGTCCATAAGTTTAAGGTTGTTCTATAGGCTGTCTAACGATTAAAAGCTTAACAACAAAACTAATCTTATTTCATATTTCTATTTTTACCGCTAAGCTTCTGTTCGATTTCAATCGAGCACTTGGTATTTTTTTCCCACTCTAACAGCATACATATCGATAGAGATGCAAAAATTATTCATTTTATATAGCTATAAGAATTTATACAAGCTACATAGAGGTAATGCCCCTATTTTTAAATAGGTACCTAGCAAGCCCAACCAAACCGGCGACTCTTGGGTGCGGTTTCCATGCACTTGTACTAATCTCTATTTAAATAGTTGACCTCATTAATTTATGCTTGCTACATCACAATAATTGACAACGTTAAAGTGTAAGTTTCCTTTTCTGACTTTATATAATTATTTTGAGAAGTTGATAAACAATTTGATAAACATTAAACAAGTTGTCATAATTTGTTATATTCATATTACATTTCAGAGTTAGTGTCTTAGTATTGACTCATCCTCACATGTTGAATCATCATTTTTATACTAAAAATAGTTTTGACAACTGTTTTAATTAAAAACCGAAACAATCTACTTCAACTTGCTTTTAAAAGTTAAAAAGTAGTAAACTTTTTTATAAAATACATTAAACCCTCGCACGCCATATGTACGCGCGTCGTACGTAAGGTGGCCCGCTTATTATACCTACAGGGCGGGACGGGTTTAAATAAAATAAAATAAAAAGAAATGTAAAGTTCACACACACACTATATATACACATCCATTAAAAAAAATTATATGACCAGTGTTCCTCTTTGTTCTCTTTGTGCAAAAAGTTCTGAAAAAAAGCTAAATTATTGGTTCATTTTTAATTATTTTTAAATAATTAGCTCTAGCAGCAGTATAAGTAATATAATACACTCATTTCTTAATTATTTTATGAAATGAATGTATCTTCCTATGACATTTTTCTCATGTTCCTACTATAGTGCTTTATTAATTAATATTTCAGGTCAACATGTCGCACAAGCCAACCCCATATTCTCCCAATTTTCCACCTAGCCAAGGCTATGAAGCAGCTCCAGATACTAAAAAGCAAGAAAGCTATCCCATGAATCCCCAGATGGGCTATCATCCTTCATCAGGGCCTGTAGCGCCTCCTGGACCCCCCTTGCCACCTGGAGCTCAGCCTTTGCCTGGGATGCAGTCTGGCTTTCAACCGGGATTCCAACCTGGATACCAGCCAGGGTTCCAGCCTGGTTTTGCACCGGGATACCCTCAGCCGCAGCAAGGGTATCCGCAACCACAGCCAGGATACCCGCAACCACAGCCAGGATATCCTCAGCCACAAGCAGGATATCCTATTGTACAACAACCTATTCCACAAGCTCAACCAGGTATTATATTGATTTTATAAATGTTTGTATTAGCTTGATGATGCAGTGGTTAACACTCCCGGTCTGCAAGTGCTGAGGTTAAGTAACTTTCGCAAAGACTGATCATTGGATGGGTAACCAAAAATGTATCATCTTGAGCTCCTCCGTGTTTCGGAAGGCACATAAAGCCATTTGCCCCAGCTGCATTAGCAGTCGTTAATGACCACCAATCCGCACTGGGCCTGCGTGGTGGTTTATGGCCCATTCTCCCTATCCATCCATAGGGAAGGCACATGCCCAAGCAGTGGGATCATAAAATGAGCTAATGATTGTATTGATATAAATATAACATTCACAATGCTTTATTGAAATTAAAACTGAATATAGGACTTGCAAAAAATAATATTTGCCCTTAAGCAGTACTACTGCAGTTGTGAAAGGGAGATAGATATAGATAGAGAGATATAAACATGCATCTCTATTATGCAACTGCATTATTAAGCCACACTTTTGCAATTGGATAGACAGCTCTTCTTACTGAGCTAGTGAGAAATTTATTTGGTGTGCCTGTTGAATTATTAAATTGTTAGCTGATCATTAGCCTGCATTGTTTCATCAATGTTAAACCTAGGAATATTTTTACAAATATTTAACAATTTGATGTAGATAAAAAGCTTGCTAAAGTTTTTTGTTTGTTTTAAGTTTTGCATTTACAACGCACAAGTGCTAGTTTCAGTTTTAATAAAGCACTAAGTGATACCCTGGGTTCACATATAAACTGTTTCTGTTACACCTAAAAAATAAATTACAATTTGCTATGCTAACCATAGTTGGTAGTGCACCTGACCCAGTATGTCATGGGGTGCGGGTTCGAATCTCGCTCGTGGAATTTTTTCAACGCTTTGTCTTTTTTCTCGAGGAGCTCGATGGCGCAGTGGTTAACGCGCCCGGTCTGCGAGTGCTGAGGTTAAGCAACTTTCGCGAAGGCCGGTCATCGGATGGGTGACCAAAAATGTATCATCTCGAGCTCCTCCGTGCTTCGGAAGGCACGTAAAGCCGTTGGCCCCGGCTGCATTAGCTGTCGTTAACGACCACCAATCCGCACTGGGCCCGCGTGGTGGTTTATGGCCCGTTCTCCCTACCCATCCCTAGGGAAGGCTGGTGCTCCAGCAGTGGAGACAAAAATAAGCTGATAATGATGATGATTGTCTTTTTTCAAAAATATTGCCTTTTATTTGCTGAATTGACATAAAAACATAAATAACTGAAAAAATATTAAAAGTTATTGTTGTTCCGACATCGGCAGTCAGGTGGTCTTACTGACATAGGCCTCCAAATCTCTTTATTTTTCCATGTCCTTCTGTGTAGCAGGTCATCCTCCAATCGCAAACCAATAAAACAATATTGGTTATTCTAAATATAACAATTGTTTTCTTTTCTCATTAGCAAGTTTATTTTGCTTAGAACTAGATGTGTATCCAAATGTCTTTTTTACATGATACGCAATAGTTCCAGGTTTGATTCCGATCTATGCACTATGGTTAAGGCCGGCTTAGTACATAACGGACTAGAAGTACCGCCTCTAAGTCTATTGCAATGTACCACGTATCTTGCTTGTCGGACAAATCGTTTATAACATCGAAAGATTGAGATTGATGGTTCATGACATTAGAAGCTAACAAAATCGACGCCTCAATATAAGTCGAACGTTCATTTATGGGATTAAACGTTAGCTAATCGCCAAGTCATCGCCAGTGGCATCGAAAACTTTATTCAGATACCTATAAAAGTATGCTAATTTTTTGTCGCTGAATCAAGACAAAAATATATTCTTTTCGTTTATCTCACAAACTTTTAAAGTGATGAATAATCGAAGTAATCATTAGTCGACGACGACGCGTCGCGACGTAACAAGTCGATGTTATTAGCTTTAATGTCGTATAACCGCTCAAGCGTCTAGCGACCACCAGGTGGCCGATAACAATTAAAATTCTATTGGGTCTGATATTCGCGCTCGAGCTCGTATTAGACCCATAAATGTAGTAACTATTAACTAATCTGTGGTTGAGTAGTGACCTACGCAACATACTTCAAGTACCTAGTTACCTTTTAATGATTTGTTTTATATTTATTACTTTATACACAGATAACAATGTTTACTGTTTACTGAGACTTACTCCAAATGTGATAAGTTGGCTGTCTCTGTTAGTGTTCTAGATAATTGCTTATTGTGCATTTCAATACCGTGTTGGATAGTTGCCTTAAAAATATTAAAAAAAAAGCAAATAATATATTAATTCAAAGATCATGCCGTCGAAGCTGGAAGAAAGCAATCCTAACAATTTGGACACTTTTTTCGATGACATCTTTCCCAGCAAAACAAGGAAAACAAACTCTGCAAAGTGGTCGAAGTTCAAAAAGTATTTGTCCAATAAGTGCACTACGTTATCAGAAATAAAAAACAATAGAGTTTACGTTCAACCTCTAAGTGTGACAAGTGTAAAAAATGGTTTGAACCGACTCTGCAGGCGTATTTTCAAATCGCGACGTAGTGGTTACGAAAAGTTTTTGTCGGACGAGGAGAAAAGGTTAATGTGCAGCGTATTATTAGATCACCACCATGCGGTGGAGGCGCTTATGTAATGTGTCTCGTTAAAAGTCAACTTTGTAATTGTACCTCATTATCTAAACCTCATTCAAACTCAGTCAACACATCTATTTGTAACTGTTTGTTGTTGCACTTCTGTAAGTATTTATAGATAAGTATAAGACTAATTGCCTAATGATAAATGTGAATCAATATAGGTTTTCGAATTTTTCAGGTGGTTGGATGAGTATTCCGCAAGGCCTCAGCAATTGTCCTCCAGGTTTGGAGTACCTATCTTTGATTGATCATCTTTTGGTACACCAGAAGGTTGAGCTGCTAGAATCGTTTGTTGGATTTGAAACAAACAACAAATATACAGTGAAGAACAGCGTCGGGCAAAAGGTGTATTACGCTGTGGAAGACAATGATTGCTGCACCAGAAACTGTTGCGGACCAATGCGGCCTTTCGATATGAAGATCTTGGACAACTTTCAGAATGAGGTAATTCAATGAGAAATTGAAATTGGGGGGTTTTTTTTTGCGATGTCGCTTCAAAAAAACTATTTCATGTTAAAGATCTTATCCCAATAAGCAAAAAATTATTAAACAGAGTAAGTCTATCATGGGCAGATTTTGAGCTATTTCATAATTAAAAAAGAAAAAATTATTCAGTATGTATGTTGCTCTTGTAACATAATCTGCTCCATTGTTCTTTTCCAACTATCTTGATTCCCTAAAAAACTGAATGAAATTATACTGAAATTCCAATTCCACATTTACACATAAACAGGTTTACGGAAAGCATACAAGAGTCGATATCTCAAAAACTGCCCAATACTGGGAAATGCCATAGTATTTTTTTTATGTATTGACAAGTTCTTTCAAATGAAATAAAAATTTAAGCGCGACCAGCAAAATTTTTATCATACATTTTAGTATTTTATATGAGCAATTTTTCACAAACTATGAGGTTTCCGACTTTGCGTTTATTTTTATATTGAAGTATATTTTATGTCGGTAATGAATTAATTAAAAAAAAAAACCCACCCCTCCATACAAAATTACTCAAACCCCTTTCCTCAGTAGACTTTAAACTTTATGGCTAAGGCATATGGTTGAAAATGTATTGAAGAAATTTGATAATTTTGGATAAGTTTATGTACAGACGTCTGGTACATAGATACAAAGTTGTACAATCACCTCTTATCTTGTACATATAATACTTGTGGTTAGTAAACAGATAAGTTGCAATGAAGATATTAGCAATGCGGTTGAATAAAGGTCTGTTCGCGTTGAACGACCTTTGCGATGTGGACAGCCGATGGACCTTCGAAATCAAAATAGCTCTTAAATTATATTTTACAAATTGTGTATAGAAATTTGAAGGTAGGTTTCGAAATTGGAGGCCTGCTGCTATAAGGCCTTTTTTTTATTCAAACCGCCAGATAGATTGCTTTTCTGGGACGTGACAATAATGACTCTGAATGAAATAGGCAAATTTCCCGTGCATGTCGTAAGAATCGATTAAGAGACAAGGGTCTTTTTTGATACTCGCATATCGGAGTGCCTAGTAAGAATTTCGTTTACTATCCGTGTTCATTCGATAACGTTTACGAAAGCGAAAATTTGTATGGCGAAATTTTAACTCTTCTCGTATGTCGCCAGGAGGCGCTAATTCAATGTCATACTAATTTTCTCGAAAATGAAAAGGACATGGCTAAGCAACTGCCCTCAAAATGTATACGAACTAGCTAGCTTGAATCATCAAATATTGATAAAATAATAATAACGTGTTTATTATTTTCCTAGAACTTTCGGGAACAAATCAGTAATTTAAAAGATGTTAACCTGTTTTTATAGTTTTGTTTGACAAGGAAACCATAAATTAATATGATTAAGACGTTCCGTTTTCGTATCCGTTGAAATAATAACAATATTTTTTTTATCATAATTGATTTAGTTTTTCCAAGCAAAATATGTTTTTGTACCTAGTTTTTAAAGTCTGTAAACAAACGCCTAGCTAAAGTTTATAGCAAAATGTCTAATTGAAGCTTGTTAACCTATTTACGAAGTAGGAGTTTCTGTGACTTTATTTTCAGAATTGCAAAGATTTGAAAAGTTCCTGAATCGTTTTACATATGAAATAACAATATTTAGCTATCCAGCATTATATACTACTAGATACGATGTTTATACATTGCACTTCATTTCAGGGCAGTCGTCCATACTGTAGTTAGCCATATCCTTTGTATGGCAAAATTTTAACTCATCTCGTATGTCGCCAGGAGGCGCTGCACTTCAATGTCATAGTAATTTTCGTTTTCGTAAACGTGATCGAATGAATACGGATAGTAAACAAAACTTACACTAGGCACCCAGGTGATCGGCTAGCAACCAGGTTTATTATTTATTTATTATGCTTTACTCAAAATTGGTGATTTGGATGTTCTGTATCTCGAGCTCCTCTGTGCTTCGAAAGGCAAGTAAAGCCGTTGGTCCCGGCTGCATTAGCAGTCATTTACAACCACCAATCCGCACTGGGCACGCGTGGTGGTTTACAGCCTGTTCTCCCGCGCCATTCGTCCGCCCGGCCCTTAGCCGCAGGCCACGCTGGCGCAACACGTCTTGCGTCTGCGATGAGCGAGAAAAATAATAATACGAGACGAACGGGGGGCGCCTTATTGGCGCGACCGGCGCGTGCGCATCATGCGACCGGGAGCAGCGGAGGGAATAGTACAAGTTCGCGCGTCCTGCGTATTTATAAAATTTTGTTGAATTTTTCGCGATGTAAAACATAAAAACGGAGGAGTGTATTAGCGAAATAATGTCTCGGCCAGCAATCTGGTGCAATAAGGATGATCAATGTAAGAATAAATATGTAAACTGACAAACTGACATTTAGGAACTTAGACCAATCAGCATACTTCCAGTTCTTTCGAAAAAGTAGTTTATAACCAGCTGAGTAGCTATGTGGAAAGAAACAAAATTTTGCCTGATCTCCAGTCGGGTTTTAGAAAGGGAAGGGGTACTACGACGGCTTTGCTTGACGTTGTGGATAATATGCTTTCTGAGCAGGACAAGGGTTTGGGATCAGTATTAGTTTTACTAGACTATCTCGAGCGTTTGACTCGCTGAATATCCCACTATTGCTCTTCAAGATGCCGTATTGTGAGGTCGACGTTCCCACTATCAGATGATTTAATAGGTATCTCAGTAGTCGCTCTCAGTTTGTCACAATTAATTGGTATGATGGTTCGAAGTTAAAATCATCTCTGAAAGAGTTGAATCGTGGCGTTCCCCAAGGTTCCATTTTGGGGCTGCTTCTTTTCCTTATATATATAGTACTGACCTTTGCTGGGGCATAAAACACTGTAAGTATCACCTCTATGCCGATGATGTTCAACTTATCTGCCAATTAGCCCTCAGGATATCCCTTCTAAGATCGCAAAATTAAACGATGACTTAGGGCGTATAGCTTTGTGGTCAAAGAATAACGCTCTTATTCTGAACCCGTCCAAATCAAAGTTTATGACCCAGAACGTTCAGAACGTCAAATACAAGCCATAGAAGGGCATGCTCTTGAAGTAAAGATTCTGGGTCCAGGCATTGACCGAGTCAACGAAGCCACGATGAAATACTGCGGTTTGAAAGTCATATTAATGGCTTAGTAAGTAAGTAAAATATTAATGGTTTATTAGTAAATAGCTTTTACCAGACTAAGGTTACTCTACAAGATGACAAATATGTCAAATGTTACATACATCATAATTATGCGACTACTGTAAGGCTAGTTTTTTTTTATATCCATTCCTGTGCAAATAACTACTTCCTTCTAAACATGAAAGTTCTAATTTAGAAAAACTCATTTTAATTAAATCCCGCGCAATAATAGCAGAAAGTGTGACGCGGCCGCTTCAACGTGGCATACTACAGCGGCAAGACGCAGCGTCTTTACTCCTCCCGCCCCCGCAGGTCACCCCCGATCACCGCAGAAGCTCTAGCGTGGCCTACGGCTTAGTCTCCCTGTGACCACGGACACTGCAAGAGGTTTTGAAACGTCAGGATACAATTAAATAAAATAAATATGTAAAATAAAACGCGAGAACGAGTAGATCCGTAAAAGTTGTTTTATTTCAAATGTGTAGTGTTCGCTGAAACATTTGATTTTTTTTATTTTAATATATTTGAAGGTTAATCTGTAAAGGCCGGTCAACAGCAATTTATCTGCAAAAAAAGGCATAAAAGCTTTGATTTAGAACGCCAAAGATATAGGTGATGTTTTGTATGATGCCAGGTGATCCACTTACACCGGCCGCTAGCGTGCGACTCGTGCTTCTGCCCCTGCTGGCTGCAAAGCGTGGAGGTAACTGCGCCTCCCGGCACCGTCATCGGCACCGTAGAGCAGCAGTGGTCCATCTGCAAGCCCTGCTACGATGTCAAGAACGCGGCCGGCGACGTCGTGCTCAAGATCAAGGGGCCGTTCTGCACCTACTCCATCTGCGGTGACGTCGAATTCAATGTGAGTTATTTTTTCATAGGCCCCAAGAGCAGCGAGCCCTGTGTATCTTAATAAACACCGTCATTGGTAAGGGTTGCAACGAGCCCTGCATGACATCAAGAAAAGTCAGGAGGAATCGTGCTCGAAGGACCATATGCGCTTATTCAATTTGCTTACTCCATCTGCGGGGACGTCAAATTTAACGTAAGTCATTTTACTCATTTTTTCCCCCAAAAAAAGACCAGGAGGTATCGTGCTCGAAGGACCATTCTACAATTATTCAGTGTGAGATTGATATCAATATAAACACCGTCATCGGCACCGTTGAGCAGCAGTGGTCGTTCTGCAAGCCCTGCTACGACGTCGAGAACGCGGCCGGCGACGTCATGTTCATGATCAAGCGCACGTTCTGCACCTACTCCATCTGCGGGAACGTCGAATTCAATGTGAGTTTTTCACAAAAATAAAATCTTGGCTCCCCGAAATAGGTCAGGAGGAATCGTGCTCGAAGGACCATTCTACTCTTATTCAATGTGAGTCACAGGCTTTGCCACGACGTCAACAACGCGGCGGGCCCCAATAAATGGCATAATGGAAGCGACGAAGAAAGTTACTATTGCGCTTTTGCCCACAGCTCCATATTGACTTATTCACGTAAGGACTTATTTAAATACTGTGGTGTCATTTCCGTATAAAAATATGAAACTACACTTCAACAATCAAGAGTAAACTTAAATATTTTGTTCAAAATTTAAAATTCAAAATTCAAAATCATTTATTCAGTTTAGGCTACAAGTAGGTCTTATGAACGTCACTATGCCATCGGTTCGTAGGTCTACTCTGGGCGGGAGATCTTGTACTGAGAAGAACCGGCAAGAAACTCAGCAAGTGTCCAGCTGTTTTCTCCCTTACAGCGTCAAAAATATTGGAAAATGCCCTATCATAGCAGGACACTTTCCATAAGTAAGCAAGATAAGTATGCGTGAGCAGACCAGCCTCCACAGGCGGCACCCGTTCACGAGTATGACATATGAATCAGCCATCGCTTCGCTCAACCATATTTTAGGGAACGTAACGACCCGACGCACACGCCACCACCGCAGAGACAGTAAAGAGAGCATGACACACTCAAGATACTCTAAATAAAACTGTTTATTTACTTGTTTATTTACTGTTTATTACCTATGATGGTTAGTGAGATCTCATTTGAAGAAGAAAGACATTTATAAACTTTCTTGACATTTAGACACTTTTGAACTTTCGCGTTCTATAATTAAACAAAGAATTTAAACGGAAATTAACGCAAACTCAAACAAACGAAAGAGGCACAAATCACTGGATTGAATTTTACCGTACGCAAGTCACGCAGAGATCGCCGCTTTTATTCAAGAGTAGTGCGGCGTGACGCGTTTGAAATAAAGAAGCACTCTAATAATTTTAATCGGGAAAACGGCCACAAACTATCTTCGGCGTGGAATCCAGTATACGCAAAAAGACCACCTCGTTTTTCTTCACAGTCTGTAACCAGAATAAGGCTTGTATACGTAATAGGGACACCGTTAGTGTTGTGTGTGGCGGTAGTTGGTAAAATAATGTGACGGTGGATGAAGACTCTGCCGCGCAAACGGAGGCGCAACATCGCGACAGCAGCCGGCCCGTGACCACGGCCGTTGTGACTCAGTCGAAACGTCGGGTATAAAAAAGGTATAATACCTTTTTACTAATTAGTTTGCCTTAATCCCCGTTTAAATTCTTTGCTTAAAGACATTTATTGACATACACACACAATTTAAAGTACAGTTATAGACATTACAAAAACAAAGTAAAACAAAACAAGGCCAACGAGGTGCGAGGCCAACAAGGACCCTGTCTCAGCATTAGTACTCCCCCCCCCCCCCACAACACTCGAAGATGGGATGAGTGCCGCAGGAGCGCTGTTGCTAACACTATCTTTGTATGACGTTTCAGGTGTACTCAAAAGACGGTGAAACAAAAGTTGGAAAGATCACCAAACAGTGGTCCGGCATGGCGAGGGAGATCTTCACAGACTCCGATTACTTCGGTATTTCGTTCCCGATGGATTTGGATGTCAAAATAAAAGCGGTTCTTCTGGGAGCATGTTTCTTGATTGTAAGTACAGGAATACAAAGCGATGATAAAGCTTTTGTTTTCACTATTCAAAGTTAATTACAATTTCTATGGATTGAAGCGCCATCTAGTGACGCACTTTGTAACTAATTTGTAACAGCTTCGATGTCATACAAATTCTAGTTTCCTTAAACTCGCACAGGGGTGATTTTTGAATCTCACCGGTAAAAGCGAAATATAACATTGAAATATTTAAAAAAAATATATGCAAACTATTCGAGAATTTTTGGTGTAATAAATTAGTTAACAGAAGAGTACTCCTAATTGATATCATAGCGTGAGATTTAGTCACCGATTCAAAAATCGCCCCTTGGGCACTGAGAGTGACGACAGACTTCCACTTGCTACGATCCATGCATACATAACGTGTTCTGTCTGTGTAAATAGGTGCACTGTCGCTGCAAATGAAAAGGTCATGACGATGACGCTGCGATTGCAAAGCAACTTGGTATCACTTGATAATTCTTTTCAAGACTAACAAGCAAAAGCCCCGTTAAGAAAGGTCGTTTCCTATTTCATTATCATGTATTGCTGTTGTTTTCAATTTAAGTGACAATTAGGTAGAAAATTGAAGCGTGTTCACCCAGAATTTTCAACCGCTAAGGTAGTAGCTTTATCCCGAATAATGATAGCATTGTGGTTATAGCGAAAGGCTTATATAAATTGCTGGTAGCTGGCAAGGCAGAGTAAGAACAATCTCACCATCTATCATACTGAACAGAAACAAAATATACCCCCGATAGGAAGTCAAACCAAACTACAGATCCTGTTATTTAAAAAAAATATACGGATTATATAAAGAGTATAATTTCAAATTGTAGTGTAGAAACAAGACTTTGTAACAAGACTCTTTGTTTATTAAGTAACATAATTAGACGCAGTATTGGAAAAATCTACTTTAAACATCAAAGTTGCATGTTTGTAAGAACTAAAGAAGTTCCAAATCTACAGAGCTATAAGTACCACAAAACAGAAGAACATTGTTCTGTAAGTTCCATTCCGTTTCTATGTCATACCTCGCATATTAATTTTTTGCGTCTTAACTTTATCCCAATGTAAATATTTATTACAAGCAAAAGTTTAATTTTGTTGATATTTTAAACATAATGAAATATTAGTTCTCTATATTATTATTAGTAGTAGACACGTATGTTTAATAGCATCTTTACCCTACTCCTACCTATTATTATCCTTTCCCAACTTTACATGGCCATAAATAACGACAGATATTGGTACATAGGCAAAAAAATGGCACACAAGTCCGAAATATTACGGGAGAGAAAGAGTCTGTATCTGATCATCGGGATGCCCATGCGAGGAATCGTTGTTAGTAGACACGTATGTTTAATATCATCTTCACCCTACTCCTACCTATTATTATCCCTTCCCAACTTTACATGGCCATAAATAACGACAGATATTGTTACATAGGCAAAAAAAGGCACACAAGTCCGAAATATTCCGGGAGAGAACGAGTCTGTATCTGATCATCGGGAGGCCCATGCGAGAAATCGTAGTTCAATCTCTATAGCTTCGTGAATCGTGAACCCATTACTAGCACATTTAGCATTTTTTGAATTTGATGATTTGATACCTAAGACACATGCAATATATTTTTTTTTATATTAATTACGTAGCACAAACTTAGTTCGACAGGGTGTTTTAACACCTCTAAAAGTGTTATACTACCCTAATATGATACTTTTAGTTTCATTTACAATAACACACAAAAGCCTGGTTTGGTTAAATGGGTAGCTTTTTATCTAGGCTAATTTATAATGCTGAAATAAATTATCATAACCTAGCTTTTTTATGAGAATTTCGATAAAAAATATCACTTTGATGTAATTGACTGACTAAAATCAATAAAAAAACTTTTAAACATTCACCAAAAATATTATATTTTTAAAAAATCAGAGCATATTATTTTGTAGACCTCCTGCAACAAGCCGACGTTTTTGTTTTAGGTATCGTCATCACACTATCTTACTAGACTAACCAGTGTCTATATAGGAATAGTAGCAATAACCGTAGGTATGAGTATTTTCATTAAACTTTCTGCCCCTATTTCAGGATTTCATGTTCTTCGAGAAGAAGGGGAATGCGGAGTCTGACCGTCCAGGAATGCTTTAAATTAATAACATTTTATTTTGTAACTCAGCTCTAAGTACACGTAAGAAAATCTCCATTTGATATATTTTTATTGTTATTTTACATAGGTACATTGTAATATTTAGGTAGACACTACCACCAACAACACAGTAAAATTGGGTGCGCATTGGTAGTGATTTTAACCTTGAATGCGATGGACAAGGGTTGGTGATTGTAATTCTTTTTACATTAAAACCACAATATTACTATTAGTACCTATTAATACTAAAATAACATGTTGATTGGCATTTATAGTACTCAAGACTTACACGGTTGGTTTAAAATCTTTAACTGGCATACTGTATAACCATTACACAGATTACATTATTATTAGGTTACTTTAAACTTAATGATATTCCATATTCAATAAGTATTCAGATAAATATTAATACGTAATAAGGTACAGCCTGTTCTGAAAAATTGTGTCAAGCATCCACTTGTGGTAGAATGTTCATAGAGGTACTCGCGTGACCGCATGTTAAACTATATTCTATAATTGTCAAGATAATTGATTATGTTTATCTACCAAACAAGATACCGCCATGAAATTCTTAGTCTGTGACGTTCGTCGTTAGAGTGACATAGGAAGGTCGAGTAAGAGTTCTCTACCTACCAACTTCTGCTTGCCACTATTTTAGGACACTTGTATTACAATTATTTAATAAAAAAAAATATGACGATGACGATTTTAACTTAAATGTATTTAGAGTTAATTTAGAAACGTTTACAATTACTTATGATATGATAGTTTACAAAAATAAAAGCCTAAATGCATTTTATGACTTACGAATTAAGTATGTAATCGCCAAGGAATACTCTAATAATAAGTATGACGTATACAATTACATTGTAATCTTTATTACTGCTATAACTGCCTGTTCTTATGAAACACAAATATAAAAAACCCTCGCAAGAATTTAGAATAAAAAATGATTCTCATTATAATAACTATTATGATATAATCATATTTTGAATAAAACTAAATATTTTAGTACATAGTTCTACCGTTTTTGCTATAATATAACTGTTATAATATACTGCTTGTGATAATGTCAGTCTGGTCTTACAATTAATGTGATTCAAGAGTTTAGTAGATATTAAGTACCTAAATCTATAATGTTTAATGGTGACTCGCTTTGTAATTATAAGTCATTATTGTATGCCAGCAGTTTACTGTATTACTATATTGTGTAATGGAAACTTTTGAAAATGCTTTCAGGGCGTCCGCTATAACTCGCGAGATTTCATGCTCGCGTGCCAAACTAAGAAGTTAGCCACTTTACCGCTGGAATAACGATCGCACATTCTCTATTTGAAAAATAGTAAGAACAGCGCCGACTTGTTGTCACTTACATAACACGCCTACCTAGGCGGTGAGTTAAACAGGGCGCCCTTAGTGCAGACTAAGGGCTGCGGCGACGTCGTCAGCGCTTTTCAATGCACACATTTATATAGAACTGTCCTCGAAGGCAGCGGCGCGGGGAACGGCGTACGAGCGATGTGCGATAGTCAAGCGGTTCCCGCGCGTCGGAATATTGACGCAGTGTTGTGCAATCTATTTTTTATGTTCATCGACCGTTCAAAATGCCTGCGGATTATTTCAGCGATTTTTAATAGGACATCGATATGGAACAGCAAATACGAGTACAACCAAAAAAATTGGTTTAATAAGTATAGGTAGGTAGTTCCTATTTAATTTTTATTTAATACTTTTGTTTATGGTAGATACGGTAGACAACGAAAGCAGCTGAACACTAGTACCAACCATGTCATAATACATGGTACTGCAGTGTTGTGCTACATAAGGCATGGTGCTGTAGTGTGTACTAACGTGTATGTATGTACTGTACGTTACTGTAAAAGTGTCTTCCGTTATTTCGTTGCTTTGACAAAGTATTAAAATGTTCAGGACTATAAAGAATACACAAAAGAGAGTATCATACATACTTTACCTCGTAAGGCCTAATGACCTCATATGATGACAGAATAAGGTTTTGCATTACAGCCCAACTAAATATCTTAGTATATTCACTTACCGTCCAGCGACATAATCAGATGACATATTCACAAATAAAGAATAGCCCAATGTGATCAAATACTTGCTTATAAAGAATTTTTTTTTAAATATGAGAACAAATATGTATCCGGTTTTATGCACTGAAATCTATTGCTCACAATAAATTTAATTTGTAAAAAAAATATATCAAGTGTAGTTCTAACTCTATATAGGTTGTTATTTTTAACCGCTGTTATTTTCCGATAATCAACAGAAATAACTAAGCAACAAAGCTCTAGTAGACCTATCTTTTACTGAGGATAGGTTATTAATTTCGGCTGTAAACTAATCTCTGGTAAGGGATAGGCCTATCTTAGTTTAGTTACCTAGCAACTGCTGTAATTTTCCGATAATTAACAGAAATAACTAAGCAACAAAGCTCTAGAAGGCCTATCTCTTGGAGGAGATAGGTTATTAATTTCGGCTGTAAGATAGCCCTATCTCTTAGCAGAGATAGGTTATTATGTGATCGTGTGATGACAAAGGAGCGTAAATTTACACAAGTAATTTAACACTGGGCCTTACGAGGTTAACGTAACGCTGTATGCCGTATATCTTCTTAAGAACCAGAAAACTATTTTATTAGCTTAGCTTAGATTTAGCGTAACAAATCGAACTTGAAATAATCTGCACCAAATCGATGTTTTAGCCGTTTTCTGAACATCGCGCACGCGAACATAGACTAAATTCTCTCTCACAACACAACACTATGCCGCCGCTCCGGTGTCGCGTGATCTGCCCGCTGCTGACTCGGAGACAGAGACCTTAGTCTTTAAAGAATACTAGGTATTTTATTTTATTTATAAACTATACGTAGGTATGTACAGATCGCGCCAAATTTCTAGGTCCCCTCTGAAGTTGTCGCAATAGGCGTCGCAGTAGTAAAAAATAGGCGTCAGTAGGGCGTAGGCGGTGACGAGCGGTAGGGCCTGACTGTGTACAGCTGCGCGAAGCAACTTCAGAGGGGACTAGAAGTTTGGCGCGATCTTTTTTTTTATACTAGACTATACTTGTTTTAATATTAAATTTACACCTTTTTACAAAAAGAATATGCACAAAATTTTGGAAAACTGCGCAACAAAATACTGGGTAACTTGAACAGTATTTTACTACTGATGTAGGTAGCCCAATGTGATGTTTGCAGAATGATATTTTTAAGTTATCTTTAAGGGTACACTTATGACAAACTGGGTTCCTTTAGTGTTCCCCGCAAGTGAAAACATAGAAAATGCGTGATGCATTGTTGCTGCGGCTTAAATCGTGTAATCCGTTTTCCAAACTGACTTAATTAGATAAGTAGGTACCTATTTTGTAAATTTTACGAATCTCTTTTAGTGAAATCTCCCAAACCTATTCAGAAGATGTCTTGACTAATTTAAGGGGGGCAACAAATTACCAGAATATTGAAGAATATTGTTTCTATGTTTTAAAGAAAGAGTTTAATTGTTTTGAAAATAAAAATATTTTTTACCAGATGTTTTATTATTTTGCAAGAATTGTATTTTGTTATTTCTTTAATTGGTTGGGAATATTTTGTATGTACAATCTCAACTTTCCAAGACCTATTTTACAGTTGTTTGTGTAACTAAAAATGTGATGTGATGTTTTGCACATTCTTATAGTAATAATAACTCAATAGTTAATTGTTATAAAACTATCTCGCCTATATTTACTGAAAATGTTCTATACTGTAGCTATTTGATAATAAATGATATTATAAATATAAATATGTCTATGTTATAATGGAAGACGCCCAAAATTTATTGTGTACTAAAGATACGACTTTAAAAGCACGAACAAGTCTAATTTCACTAATTCAATCACCCAATAAAACTCTCATACAGTCTGATATTTTAATTTATTTGACAACACCATAATAAACACAATTACATAGGCCTTTTAGGTTTATTATAAGCTGACTTCTGAGTACAAACTGATACATCTGCTTGACGAAGAGAGAGGTCAGCAAAGCTATTTTCTGTTTGAGACTGGGAGCTAAGAATTCTTTTAGCTAAGTTCATTTCTCTATGGTCATGTTTTAAAATGACTGGTTTGGGTAATGATGATGCAATCTTCCTCATCCACTGAGTTTGTGGCAACTTTTCTTCATCAGGCACATTAATCTGTAAAAGTTAAATATCCCATAAAATAATTCCTAAATAAAAAATGGCAGTAGAGAACTAGAGATATATTCAATTTAATTTTTTATTGGTAGTGTTTTTATTTGCTGCACTAAAGCTGAATTAAATAATTATAAAATGTAGAGATATATCGACGGTCCCTACGTAAAATAACATAACTGCAAATGCCAAATTTTACAGGAGAGCGGTTTGAAGTTTCAAACGCGTCTAATTCAAGTTCTACTGCATATAGAGTAATGAAATTTGGCATGAAGTTTTTATTTATTGTCCCTTTAAGGAATGTTTCTATATATTTAACGAGTACTTACGCAGTAAAAGAAAACATTACCATGAGGGAGCGAGCGCAACTGTTCCGCAAGTGGCAGTTGCGGGGGAGGCGCGCAAGGGCGTCCTTGACTCCTCGATGTAAAATTACGGAACTACCACTGCTGTAGTTTTACGTTGGAGATTTTGTAGTTATGGAATTTGTCGAGGTTTGATTTAGAGTAGAATTATGGCATTTTTAGCCCTGTTACTTTGATGAAACGAAACTTTAGGATGACCTGAAGGTTTCGAAACACAAAAATAAAAATTACTTATGTACCACTTGAGGAATTTTACGTAGGGACCGTCGATATTATTGTCATGATAATAGTTATGTACCAGCAGGGGCGCCATAGCTGATTATAATCTGATGTCACGGAATAAGTCTTAATTATTTAGCCCATGATTTAAAAGTTCATAATCTTTAGAAGGGTTACTATGTCTCGTGAACTCTCACTAAGATATCTATTTACATCAAGAATTAGTCTGTCCAAAATATTTTTAACTTAAAATTGTCCTAGGAAAGATCATTTCATCATTGAAATGGTCAATGTTCATCATCATCATCATCAATTTTCAAATAATTTTTAAAGCAAATTTTGTTGCGAACAAATTACAAAAACACGAATGTTGAAAAAATTTCCACGAGCAGGATTTGAACCTGCACCCTTCTGACATTCCGGGTCAGGTGCTCTTCCAATTGAGCTATCGTGGTTCTTAACCAGCTCGCCGAAATTATTCAACACTTTTTACTTTGAAAGCCAAAGGCAATGGGCGCCTTTGGTCATCAATGTCAACAACTACCGTCATTAACATCCAATCATAATTTTTTTACAAATATTAAAGATCAGTTAAGAAATAAGCAAGCTATTTATAAATGTTCAAATAATTTTTAACGCAAATTTTGTTGCGAACAAATTACAAAAACACAAATGATGAAAAAATTTCCACAAGCAGGATTTGAACCTGCACTCTTCTGACATTCCGGGTCAGGTGCTCTTCCAATTGAGCTATTGTGGTTCTAAACCAGCCCACCGAAATTATTCAACACTTTTTACTTTGAAAGCCAAAGGCGCCCATTCAATGTCAACAACTACCGTCACTAACATCCGATCATAATATTTTTACAAATATTAAAGATCAGTTAAGAAATAAGCAAGCTATTTATAAATGTTCAAATAATTTTTAACGCAAATTTTGTTGCGAACAAATTACAAAATCACAAATGTTGAAAAAATTTCCACGAGCAGGATTTGAACCTGCACCCTTCTGACATTCCGGGTCAGGTGGTCTTCCAATTGAGCTATTGATCGGTTCAAATCCTGCTCATGGAAATTTTTTCAACATTTGTTTTTTTTTTTGTAATCATCAATCATCATAAACAGTATGGTCAATGTTTATATGAAAAAATATGCCTTTTACTGCAAATTTATTACCTCTGTAAGTGTATATTAGGAGTTGTCATAGTATTTAAAACTATAGACAACATACAAATTAATTATATATTATCTACTCTAAATCAAGACTGACTAATTTCGTTGTTGTGTGCATCCATCCATTCCATCTTTGATCATTACCTACATCCAAATTCAGCCATGATATAATTAACTTACCACTCTAGTTTTCTTGGCACTTCGATAAGCAACGGATGGTAAACCAACATTTTCTTTACTATTGGATTTGATTAGTGGTGGTTTCTGAACAAATTTAGGAATAGAAGAAGTGCCTGGTAGTGGTTTAGTTGGTCTCACATCTTTCACAAGAGGTGTCACAGGACAGTTTTTGATGTAAGATGCAATCGGGCTTGCTATATGCTGATAGGTATTTACTTTCCCAGGTGTTCTCTTCAACGATGTAGATGATGGTTTTTTTTGTGAAAGTGGTGCAGGGGTTTTAAACAGAGATTTTTGTTTAACATTAGGAGATGGTGTGATAAATTGATCATCTTTAGTTTTTTTCCAATTCAATTCACTCTTTATAGGTGTATATACAGGTGATTTAGATATGATTTCATCTTTTGTTAAAGGTGATGATTGTTCATCAACCATTTTCACATCATTAAGTACCATAATTGGTATTTTTTGTTCAAATACATTGTCATTCTCTTTCTTAATTAATTGTGATTTTACATCTTTATCAGGTCCATTATTCAAAATGTAATCCACAATATCCAAGGTATTATCCAATTGATTTGATTTCCCATTGGTTTCAGGAGAAACGCACAAATGTTCAATAATTTTTTCTACTTTTAGGAAACTGTCATCAGCAGGCTTAATGTCCCAGTTTGAGTATAATACAGGTGCCTCTGGAGATAAGTCTGTGTTTGTCACAACTTTTTTAACTGCAGAATTTGGTTCTCTTTTGTTTAGGTCAGGTGCTGAATGTGTTTCTATAATTTTAATATGATCATCATCATGCCTATACCTAAAAATAAATATAACAGTGGTACATTTGCATTTTAATTTATAAACAAACATTTAATTTTTCTAATACCTAACTAAGAAACAGTGGTAGTAGATGGTTTCTGATAGCCAATCTGTACCATTATATACAAAAATACAACTGCAGCAATCAATATTCTTTTAGATAAGGCTCCACTATTAAATAGGTAAGTATTTATTGAAATCAGCTGTGTTTACTAGAACATAGTAAATAGGATGTTACTAAAACAGTAGGGCTGTATGTTCTGCCTTATCTATCAGGCAAATTTATTTCCACGGTTTAAATAAAAACATTGGTCAATGCAATTTTGACAGTATCGTTGTAGGCTTGTAGAAGTGCGCTTGTAGTTTCGCTAATAAATTGACGGTATAATTATTCAGTCTTTTTAATTGCTTTGTCGACCCATTACAGATGTCTCGGTGTTTTTTAAATATCTGCGGTAATACAAACATGTACACAACTACTTACTTTGCATTTCGACTATGATTAGGCCATTGTATATGTTTTTTTAATTCTTGAAGTGTTAGTTTTCCAAAGAATACTTCTTCATCACTCAACTCATCCGCAGAAAAACTTGAAGCCATTGTTTAATTATATTCTGTAGCAATATCAATACACCGGTACAGCTACCAACCGCACACCATTGTCCGTTTCAAAACAAAGTTACGTTGATCTACTACTCTTTGGATTAAGATTCCAAAATAACGTCTTCAAATCAAATGCGGTTATTTTTCTTTTAGTTGGTGGCTTCGTGCGGTTAGTACATTTAGCCAGTGTCAAAGTAATTTACTTACAAGACAAAAAGTAAATAATATTCTTATAGCTTTTGTTAATATGATGAATGCTAATAGTAATGAGAATTAAGCAATTATATACCCCGAACCCCTTGAGTATCCCAGTAAAGATGTGGGGGCTATACAAAGATCTCACACGGTCTTCTTGATAGAATTTGAAAAGTTACGTTGCACTGTTTTGTTTTATTTTTCAACACTAAGGCACGTTCATGAGCATTTAACGGTTTAAAATCCACCATTATTTTACATTAATATTCAACTTAACACAAATTTATAAAAGGAAACAAATCCGCAAACAACATAGCTTTTCACTTTCCCGCCAAGAAGTCAAAGAGTTTTTTTTTTCCTTTAGTTGATGGCTTTGTGCGATTAGCGCATTCAGCCAGTGTAAAAGTAATTTTTCTTACAAGTAATACATTTTACAATGTTTCTTTCTTGTTTGATGATGATGAATGATAATAGAAATGAGAAATGATATACCCTCCAACCTCTCGAGTATCTCAGTAAAGATGTGGGGCTTTACTAAGTCCTCGGGCGGACTTCTTGAGAGAATTTGAAAAGTGACGTTGCACTGTTTTGTTTTATTTGCCAACATTCATGCATACTCACAAACACTTAACGGTTAATAATCCACCATTATTTCACATTAATATTCGACATAACACAAATTTTAGAAAATAAAACAAAACTGCAGTCATGACTCTTCACTTTTCCTCCAAGAAGTCAGTCACAGAGTATAAAGTCTAATGACTTCTTGGTGGGAAAGTGGAGAGTCACGTCTGCGGTTAATAATAATAATGTGAAATATCGGTGGATTATTAACTGTTAAGTGATTCGTGAGTGTACATGAATGTTGGGAAATGAAACAAAACAGTACAACGTCACTATTCAATCTCTCAAGAAGTCCGCCGAAGGACTTAGTAAAGCCCCGCATCTTTACTGAGATACTTGAGCCTGACCA
This sequence comes from Eudonia mercurella, assembly GCA_963082485.1. Taxonomy (NCBI): domain Eukaryota; kingdom Metazoa; phylum Arthropoda; class Insecta; order Lepidoptera; family Crambidae; genus Eudonia; species Eudonia mercurella. The sequence goes on along the minus strand of OY720023.1, from coordinate 21,230,113 downwards.
AAAACTTATCATTTCGAGCTCTTCCGTACTTCGGAGGTCACGTAACGTAAAGCCCGACTGCACTAGTAATCATTAACAACCACCAATCCGCAATGGGCGGCAGCGTAGTAGTTTATGGCGAGTTCTCTCTATCCGTTCATAGGCATGGTTCGTGCCCCAGAGCAGTAGGGACATAAAAAAAATTCACAGATTTCGCAATCCCCGCAAGAATCGGAGCATTAAAAATGAATACAACAATTTACGAAAAATAACATTTTTTTAATAACACAATTCCAACTTGAATGCACTTCTCGCCTGCATCTGCATCTTTTAACACCATTACTATGACGATCGGTCAATAATCAAAAAAGCTACATCTTTTTAAATACCCGTTTTCCTACAATACCAAATCTAAAGGGACCACCTACAGGTCACAATTATTAACCGATTTTCAAACATTTTTCGCCATTTTGTAACTAAACTAATACCCTAGGACCCTTTTTTCCATTTTGTCTTAAGTCGATTTTTTTTTAATATTTACGATTTTGTATACAAACACCACCCAAAAAACCCGATATTCTTTTACATTTTTCAAAATTCCAAAAAAAGTTTTCAGCTGAGTTTTAAAATTCAAACGCTTAAACATGTCTCAATAAATTCCTCAACTCTTGGTACTATTTTCATCTCGATTCTCCCAAAATCCTCGGAGCTATGGCCAAAAATACGTCTCAGGCGATTTGCATCTGATAACCATTTTCAATGGTAAAACGCACGAGCCTTACAGTAGTCGCTTACGATGTGTAGCATAACATTTGACATCTCACCTAATAAGGTTACTAATAAGTAATAAGCAATTTTAACATTATATTCTGAAAAAAATGGGTCAGGTATTACATCGTTTTATAACTAAAAAATAAATGCAGTAAATACTCATTAGAAGACATTTGACATATCAAAATGACCTTTGATAGTAAAATGACACATCATCATCGTCATCAGCTCATTTTTGCCCCCACTGCTAAACGTAGTGTTAAATTCTCTTTGCCCACTGCTGGGGCACGAGCCTTCCTTATGGATGGATAGGGAGAACTCTCTTTGGGGAGAACGGGCCATAAACCACCACGCGGGCCCAGTGCGGGTTGGTGGTTGTTAACAACTGCTAATTAATGCAGCCAGGACCAACGGCTTTACGTGCCTTCCGAAGCACGGACACAATATGTCACATATAATAATAATTATGTCATGTTCATAATATCGATTTCCTTCCCTGACTTCCTGTAACACTGTTACACATACCTCCGTCCCATTTCACGAAATCACTCCCACAAATTTATATTTAAATATTTAGAACGCGAGCGGAAAGATGAAAAAGATATTAAAAAAAATGAGCTGATGATGAAAAGACTATGATAATGAATGATTCATACTCATAAAATACAAACGTTAACTGACATTCCCCCCAAACAGACGTTTTTTAGTGTGTACGCTGGCATCACGATCAAGCTGGCGTACCCATAACCGTTCTCAAAAACTACATATTAAAGCAACGTTTACACACATACTTATTTAGTGCCTAATTAGTGCCCGCGCTATGCAAAATTTCACAAGGATTACTCTCAAAGAGATTTAATATAGTAGGTAGGTAGGTTAAATGTCTTTGATTACTCATAAAGGAACGGAGATATCGAATATACTCGTGAATAACATTTCGAGCTGGCGTCAAATGTACGTTTTTTATCATTCGATTAAACTAAATTTTCTGTTGCCTTAAAGATGATGAATTTCAGCGAACGAATGTAAATACTTTGTAGAGTTCTCTAAGAGATTTCTAGTTCGAATGAACTTAAATATAATATACTAGGTAATTAAATACAATGAATGACTTTTCATATAAGCTCAGTTACTTTGTCAAGAGTGGCCTTATGATGATCCAGTACGTCACGTGTTATTCCGTATTACTGATCCCGCACTTGCGGGATTGAATTCCCTATTCTCAATCTCAATGCGTGCTTCAATCCAAATCTTACAAGTAAAATACATTGTTTATATTTGGTACCTAGTTTCCTCCTTCCTTGTCCTGCAGATATATGATTCTACAAATTTGTAATCAGCGTATGCAGACTCAAATTTGATTCCCATGTTGAATTGGCACCCACGAAAACCTTGAAAACGTTACACATATTGACTTTTGAAAAAAAAACACGTCCGCCATCTTAGATCGTGAAACAAATGTCATAGGTATTCATCATAATCGGCACACACGAAAACCCTAAAAACGATACCCATATCAGTTCAATTCAAAAAATTGAGCCCGTCAACTTGGATTTCGATATAGATGTCATATTAATAATCGGCATCCACGAAAACCCTAAAAACGATGCCCATATCGATTATTACAGTATATTTTTATTATTAAATTCCAATATTCAAACAAAACAATCAAAACTAAAGTGAATCAGCCCTAGATTGTGTTTCCGAGCTGGGTGTACGTGTATGGCAGCTTGGGCAAAGAATAGCGTGTCCGTTAAGCTAGCGTACACATGGTCGATTTCACGTTTCTTGTTAAGCCAACTTTTAGAGCGTAATAAGAGCGTAATTAGTGCAAACACAAAATAATATGTGCCTCTTTAGTTTAAGAAATAAAGACCTTTTTTAGTGTGTACGCTGCTATCACGATCAAGCTGACGTACACGTGATCGTTCTCGAAAACTACTTATATTATAGCAACAAAATTTACACACACATTTAGAGCCTAATTAGTGCCCCGCTATGCAAAATTTCATAAGGATTGCTCTTGAAGGAACGGAGATATTGAACAAGACTTGTGAATGACAATTCGAGCTGGCGTCTATATAGCGTACCCATATTAGTGCTTACAGAAAGCGAACTTCTCTTTTTATGATTGCTATATGTTGTTTTAGAGCGTGAAATTCTGACTCTGTCAGTAGAAATAGTTTATGTGAATTCGCAGTGGAACTATGTAAAAAAATATGTAAAGTTCTAGGAACAATTGTGTGGTCGTATGACAAGTCGCACACAAAAGTAATATTATTAGTGACATATCATATTACATAGAATTAGAGAGATATCGTAACTTTTTATATAGTAAGTTTATTGGTTTAGCCGATTAGCAGTTCTTTTGAATACTACTCTTAAGTCTGCTGGTTATACTGTGATGGCACTCTGGCGCTAAAGTTTATAAATTTTTTAATTAAAATATTGTTGAATTGAGTAGAATGAATAAAAATGAACGTGTAAAATTACGGATTATTAACAGTTAAGTGTTCGTATACGTGCATGAGTGCGAGTCAAATCATTATTTATTATTGATTATTAAACAAATAAAATATTGTAATAAAATAAATATAACTTGTTAAAAAAAACACTTTGACACTGGCTAAATGTGCTAACTGCACGAAGCCACAAAATAATTTAAAAAAAACTAGAGTGATACCGCCAAACGCACTAGGTATAATGTTTTTTCTTAATTGGTCGCTCGCGTCTGTATTAATATTTCTCGTTTTATGATTTGTATGCCGCCAGCCTTCTTATCATGTAAGTTTACAACATTATACAATCTGTATCAAGCAGGGCCAGCCATATTTCATGTACCTAATCAGTTACTTTTAGTGAGCTGGTACACATCAAAACATTTCTTGATATCTCGGTCATTGTGGAAGTACATACTTTTGAAAATAATACGAGTTTATCGACATTATGACAACATTAAACAATCAGCTGATTGGAGTAATGAACTCTGTCTAGTGTTACTACCTAAAGTTCACCTCCTTTGCCTCTGCTGTGAACCTAGTATTTTTGTGCCTATTGAGCACAATAGCGGGTGGAGTCAGCAAACTCCACCCGCTTTTAACTATTTATTTTTGATAAAGTTTTAAGGGTTCCGTTTTGTTATTTTTTCCACTAAAAACATAAGTTACGACTACCTACTTTTATTAGTTAGAAAAGAAAATTGAGACGTTCATTTAGTCAATTATACTCTGTTCCTATCACCAGGTCAGGTTAGGAATGTGTTATCTATCAGGTAAGTACTTTTGACGGTTAATTAGTATGGAGGTTCGAATCCAAAACATTTATGATTTTGAGAAATTTTTTATGTAAATGTATGAAGGTACCTGTAAAAGTAACACTGTAAAAATGGTCAAAAAAGGGTTTTTTTTTTGTTGACAACGTAAGCGACTAGGGTTCTGTTTGTAGCTCATTTTATTTCATAACAAATTTAATGGTTTGAAAATTTAAGGATTCCTGATGTTCTGAGGTTTCGTTGTTTTAGTTTTCGCTTTAAAAATACAACATCAGTTTTAGTTTTAACTGATTAATTTAAACTGATTAAACCAAACGCGATTGAACTCGCCTGCGCTAGCGCTACTTAACGTAGGTACCTACTCCGCATAACTACCCCGCGCGCGCCTAATTAATAATTTGAACAGTGATAAAAAAATGACATCTACTAATTTAAAAATTGGGTAACTTAAGTTTAATTTTCGATCCCTAAAAAGTACCAGGGGCAATTCCTGGTATGGGCGGAGTCACAAGAAAGCGTGCGCGTGCGTCTTTTTTCTTAAAGGGTTCTGTACCTCATTTTATTTTTCTAATCGCTTTGATTGACCTGGTATAAAATGTAGCATTCCTGAAATTCTAACTATTTGTATGAAATCTTATTAGGTAAACTAAGTTTAACTATGTTGTATCACACAAAGTTTCAATACTTAACACATTCGTTTTTGTTTACAATAATGTAAAGATAATAAGAATAACATTTTTAATTAGTTTTAACTGAATAATTTATACTGATTAAACCAAACGCGATTACACTCGCCTGCGCTAGCGCTACGTAATGTAGGTACCTACTCCGCATAACTACCCCGCGCGCGCCTAATTAATAATTTGAACTGTAATAAAAAAATGACTTACCTTCTAATTTAAAAATTTGCTAGTTTGGGTAACTTAAGTCTAATTTTCGATCCCTAAAAAGTACCAGAGGCAATTCCTGGTATGAGAGGAGTCACAAGAAAGCATGCGCGTGCGTCTTTTTTCTTAAAGGGTTCTGTAGCTCATTTTATTTTTCTAACCGCTTTGATTGACCCGGTATAAAATGTAAGCATTCCTGAAATCCTAACTATTTGTATGAAATTTTATTAGGTAAACTAAGTTTTGTTGAAAGGATACTGGTCAGTGATGCTGGCCAGCTGCAACATGCTGGCCAGTTGCAATCAACACTATCTTGACATAAGTTTAAATATTGTCTATGTTCTTAAAAGAAAGAGAATAGAACATATGTGTCTGTGTCATTGTGAATTGTGAAGTCTCGTTGATAGCTTCTCATAGTAAACATGTTCTGAGTCTAGTTTTTTATAAGTTTATTGTTATGTTGTTTATTTCGGTGTGTATATAATTAAATCATCTTTGGAACGCTCTCTTGTATTTCCTTTTACAGGTTATGGGCCCAGAGAGCGTTCATAACATTTAAATAGATGTTTGTGTGATTTGTGTGATTTATTGTTTTCGATGTTGTTTTGTAACTAAGGAATAACAGACATGCCAGAGTCTGATAAACATAGCAACCAGAGTTGTTGACATTTTAAGGCGGTAACTAAGGAAATATTTAATAGCCATGGAAAATATAAACAAGTTGAGAGATCAAAGCAACTACAAAAATTGGAGAAAAATAACAAAATTATTCTTGGAGTCGAAAGGACTAATTGAAGGAGCGAAAGATTATAATGATGCAAAAGCAAGATTTCTTATAATTAGTCTTATTGATGAAAAGTTTCTACACTACATTATTAATTGTAATTCAACCAAGGAAATTTTTGATAAATTGGATTTGATATTTCGTTTTGATAGCAAAGAATATAATCATGAAAAAATAATAAAATTTTACAGCTACATTTCAAAAGGGAATGTAATAGATGACATAAGCAATTTACAGAATTTATTTTCAGAAATTAATTTAGTAGACCCAAACAGCATAAGCGAAGATATGCTAATGAATAAAGCATTAACAATACTACCACAAAATTTAAATTATTTTAAGACAGTTTGGGATATAACACCAAAATCAGAAAAGACCATCTTCAACCTTATCCAGAAGATACAAAGACAAATAGAAAATTCAGACATGCCTAGTACTTCAGAATGGAGTAATCAAGCATTTAAAACAGACGAAAGAAAATGCTATAATTGTGGAAAAATAGGACACATCGCTAGGGCATGTAAACAAGGCTGTGATATTTGTCATAAGATTGGTCACAATACAAGAAACTGTTTTTCGGGAAAAATTTGTAAGAAATGCAATAAGAAGGGTCACATAGAAAAATTCTGCCGCAGCTATAATTACAACAATAATGATAACCCTGTAAGCGAACAATTACAGATTCCAGTCAAAGCTGTAATTGATTCAGGCGCCTCATCACATTTCTTTAGCAATAAAAATTTAATTCAAATTACAGAGAAAATAGAAGTGCAAATTAGGTGTGCGAATGCAGAAAACTTGGTAGCGCAAGGGACTGGTATAATAAAAACCGACTTCGGACAGCTGAAAGATGTACTTTTTGTCCCGGATATATCAAGAAACCTCATCTCGGTAAGCGCTATCACAGACAATGGTGGCACCGTACATTTTTCTGGAGACAAGGTATTTATAAAAAATTTTAATAGAACAATTTTAATTGGTTATAAAACTAAAACCGGACTTTATGAAACGGAATTTTTGGCTAATTATACTCGCGAAGCGCTACTCACTGAGAGTACCAATATCTGGCATCGGAGACTAGGTCATCTATCCGAGGTGCCTCGTCTGGCAAAAATGGTAAATGGTATAAAAATTGGGGGGGAATATTCAAACAAATTTTGCGAAATCTGCGTAAAAGCAAAAATGACTCGAAAATCGTTTGAAAATAATAGAATCAAAGCAAAATTCCCTTTGGAAATAATTCATACAGACATTTGCGGTCCAATTGAAGTTCCCACTTGGGACAACAAAAAATATTTTATCACGTTTTTAGACGAGTTTACGCATTTCTGTGTCGTGTACTTGATCGCTTTCAAAAGTGAATGCCTTAGCAAAATTAAAGAATTTGTATGTTTAAGTGAAAATCATTTCAATAGAAAAGTAAAGAAAATTCGATGCGATAATGGGGGTGAATATTCGAGCAATAACCTACATGCGTGGTGCCAGGCTAAAGGAATAGTATTGGATGTAACCATACCTTACACGCCTCAACTAAATGGAAAAGCCGAAAGATTGAACAGAACCCTGATGGAGAGAACGAGGGCTTTAATGTTTGACGGCAAGGTTCCGAACTATTTGTGGGGGGAAGCACTTTTAACAGCCAGTTTCCTGATCAACAGAAGCCCAACGGAAGGTAGAAACGAGACACCAGCAGAAATGTGGTTCAAGATAAAACCTAACCTATCGAACATCAGAAGATTTGGATCTACAGCTTACTACAAAACAAATTTTGGATTAAGAAAACTTGACGAAAGATGCAGCAAAGGAATACTCATTGGCTATGTTCGAAACGGCTACAAAATTTGGGTGGATGACAAGAAACAAATAATAAGAGCGAGAGATGTAAGAATAAACGAAGAAGAACAAGGAATATGTTTAGATGATGAAGAAAATATGGTTAAAATAAATGGACTCTGGCAGATGGATGACGATAAACAAATAGAAGAAGATGAAACAAGGCAAAACTCATCAGACCACAATGAAGGGTGTCGAGAAGGTGAAGATAGGAGAAGAATCATCAATATAGATAGTGATCGAGAAGGAGAAAAGTCTAGAAGATTCAGGAAAACAGTTGAAGTTAGAACAAATGATGATGAAACATTCAGGAAAACAGTTGAAGTTAGAACAAATGATGATGAAACAAATGGTGGAACAAGTTACAATCAAACAAATGAGAGTGAGAGAATAAATGAAGAAGCTGGAAATGAGAATAGTGTAAATAATAGAAACCTTTTTGAAAATGAGTTAAATTTTGATAACGTTTTACAACCAGAGGAAGATGAAGAGTTTTTAGATAATGAACAAGTTGAAGAAAGTCAGAGTCGAGTAGTAGAGATTGAAGCAGAAAATAGAAATAGTAATGAAGAAATTGAGGGAAGTCGAGCAGTGGAAAATAATAGTAGAAGAAATCAACCTGCGAGAGAACGTAGATTACCAGAAAGATATAAAGATTATGTTATGGAGTATGATACGGAAGTTTCCTTGTTAACGTATGAAGAAGCAATAGAATCAAGAGAAAAAGGTAAATGGAAGAAAGCAATAGATGAAGAAATCAAATCGTTAGAAGAAAACAACACTTGGACTTTTGTGGATAAGAAAGAGGCTGAAGGAAGAAAACTAATAACAAGCAAATGGATCTTTACAATAAAGTCAGATGGAAGATACAAAGCAAGACTAGTTGCAAGAGGATTCCAACAAAAGTATAAGATAGATTATGATGAAACTTATAGTCCAGTTGTAAATACAAATTCTTTGAGAGTTTTATTGTCAATTGTTGCAAATAAAAAATTGAAGATGAAACAGTTCGATATTAAAACAGCCTTTCTACATGGAGACTTAAAAGAGTGCATTTATTTAAAAGTTCCAAAAGGTTATAGCGATAAAGAAGATAAAGTATGCAAACTAAATAAGAGTCTCTATGGGTTAAAACAAGCACCATTAATGTGGAACATAAAATTTACAGAACATTTATTTAAAATGGGTTTTAAGCAATTAAAGTTAGATCAGTGTATTTTTGTAATGGAAGGTGAAAGAAAAATAATTCTTGCGATTTATGTTGATGACGGACTAGTAGTTGGTGAGAGAGAAGAAGACTTGGTGCATGTAGTGGAAACGTTAAGAAAAGCTTTTGATCTAAGAATCTGCGAAGAAATATCAAACTATATTGGGTTGGATATAACACAAGGAAAGAAAGGAGTTAAAATTTGTCAGGAAAATTATATTGAAAAAATGTTGAAGAAGTTTAATATGAATGAAGCAAGAGAATGCAAAACTCCAACCATTTTGATAGAACAACATCCAAAATTGAAAATAGATACAGAGAGTCATGAACTCTATAGGGAAATGATAGGGTCTTTGTTATATTTAGCTAGTAAAACAAGGCCAGACATTAGCTTCCATGTAGGGTATTGCTCGCGTCAGCAGAGTACTCCAAATTTAAATGATTTAAATAACGCAAAAACTATTTTTAAATTTTTAAAAGGTTCGAAAAACAAAGGTATTCATTTTGGTGAAGGTGATAAAGTGCTTCGAGGATACTGTGATTCAGATTTCGCGGGGGATCCAGATACTAGACGTAGCACGTCGGGCTACGTGATTTGGTTGAACGGTGGACCAGTGGCATGGAGCTCAAGAAAACAGCCGATCGTAGCGTTATCGAGTACGGAAGCAGAATATATAGCCGCAGCAGAATGCTGCAAAGAACTTCTTTTCATCAGAGATTTCATTTTAGAAATGACTAATGAGAAATTAGAAATTGAAATGAAAGTAGATAATCAGTCCGCTATTTGGCTTATGAAGAAAGGAATTATGAATAAAAGAAGCAAACACATAGATGTGAGATACTACTATCTAAAAGATCAGATTGATGCAAACAGAATAACGGTTAAATACTGTCCAACGGGTTCGCAGATAGCAGACATACTAACAAAGTGTTTGCCACCTGTGAAATTTGAGAGGTGTCAAAGAAAACTCGTATCAGAGTGAGTGTTAGGTAGTGATAAGTGTGGGCTAAAGTGAACTAAGTGTTTTTTCGGTCTTTATGTGGGGTATTAGTATGTAAGTTTTTATAGGGGTGTAATGTTGTATAAGAAAGAACTTATATAGAGTTGTGATGTAAACTTAAGGAGCCAAGTCAATTCACATTATCAGTTAAAGAGTTAAGGGGGTGCGTTAACGTACAATGTTTAAGGGGGTGTAATTTTGGCATATATAATGATTAATTTAAGGGGGTGTAATAGAGTGGATATTAGAAGAATTTTAAACTAAATTAATCATTCTTTATAAATACTATTAGAAAGGAGCTACCAAACGAAACACAAAACTTGTAACTTTGAATAATACTATACATTAATCATTCTTTATAAATACTATTAGAAAGGAGCTACCAAACGAAACACAAAACTTGTAACTTTGAATAATACTATACAATGTTTTTTAGTAGATTGGCCTTAGGTTTATTATCACATTTATTTTTTATGAATTACTGTATATTTGTTTTTTATTTTTATTATAAAGATGTGTTGAGTTTGTGGAAGTTTTGTATTAAAGCAGGTCGAGTAGGAGATGTGTTAATGTTATTAGTAGTTGAGTCAAATAAAGCAGGTCGAGTAGGAGATGTGTTAATGTTATTAGTAGTTGAGTTTGTTGAAGTTTTGTATTAAAGCAGGTCGAGTAGGAGATGAGTTTATTGGAAGTTATTAGTCGAGTAGGAGTTAAGTTAGGAGTTAGATTGTAGGTTTGTTATAAAGCTGGTTGAGCAAGAGATAAGTTAATTGGAAGTTGTTATTTTTAAAATTACCGTTAAAATTTGAAATGTTTAAGTCTAAGGGGAGACAGGGGTAAATGGGATATGAATAAAAAAAATATTTTCTTTGTATATGGAAGGCAGTATGTCAAGGGTAGTTGATTGAGGGGGTGTGTTGAAAGGATACTGGTCAGTGATGCTGGCCAGCTGCAACATGCTGGCCAGTTGCAATCAACACTATCTTGACATAAGTTTAAATATTGTCTATGTTCTTAAAAGAAAGAGAATAGAACATATGTGTCTGTGTCATTGTGAATTGTGAAGTCTCGTTGATAGCTTCTCATAGTAAACATGTTCTGAGTCTAGTTTTTTTATAAGTTTATTGTTATGTTGTTTATTTCGGTGTGTATATAATTAAATCATCTTTGGAACGCTCTCTTGTATTTCCTTTTACAAGTTTAACTATGTCGTGTCACACAAAGTTTCAATACTTAAACCATTCGTTTTTGTTTACAATAATGTAATGATAATAAGAATAACATTTTTAAACATCTGTGACATAAGTACTAAATAAAACTTACGTGTGATGGAAGATGTTATCACCAATTGACTAAATTAATAGTAACAACCGTAAAAATAATACCTACATAATGCCAGTGAGTGGTGTTTCGCAGCGCTTAAACCAGTTTACACTGGTAGTATTCTGTGACATCGGTACTATTAGGTTTGTATTCTGTGAATTCGGAAAGTATTACCCCCTTATTCATAAAAACTATTTAAGCATTATTTAGTTACATATTGTTTTGTCAACGTCACACAAACGTCATTTTGAATTTGAGGAAAAGAGACAAAACAATTATTAACTAAATTATGCTTAAATATTTTTTTAAGAATGTGGGGGTTTGTAGTAACTAGCACTGCAAGTGGACAGATAAATGTCTACCTACTAGTCTAAAATCATTGCAAGTTACTGCACTGCACTGAAAAAAAGCCGCCCGGATTGCAAAAGTTGCATAGTTCGATTCCCGTCTGAGTTGAATGAATCTGAACTTTTACAATGCAACAATAATTCTAAGCGTTAGAAAACGCTAAAATAACGCTAAAATATCTAAGAAGTGCAAACTTCTAAGATCTGATAAAGCAACGGGATAAAGCTAAAAATATACGCATCGAGCGCTAACAAATATCGATGGATAAAACCTGTCCTTGGTAGACAGCCATGATTCGATTATGTTTGACATTTATTAATACAAAAATTTATCTAAGCTTACCTATCAATAATTCATAATTATTATCAACACAATAATTATTTTCGATCCCTTAAAGCCATAAAAAGTACCAGGAGCAACTTCTAGTTCTAGTAGGCGGCGCCTTAGGGTTGTTTGCCTATAATTTTTTCGTAGTCGTTTGTGAAAGCTTTCAGAGTGCACACATACTTTTCGTTTTGTTGCTGTTCGGTTTCGATTCGACTACCTATTAAGTTAATATGGCATTTCTAAGTAATCAGGAGTATCAGGGTGCTACACTACACCTTAGTGCTTCGCTTTCTTTTGCTTTGAAGTCATTTTAATCAAGGACCTATGTAGGTACCTACTCGTAGGTAAGCGTACCTATCTACGTTAGAGTCAAAATAATGTGGCTGTAAAATGAAAATTATTTTATTACTTTGATGATAACTACTTAGGTAGCTACTGAATACAAATTATTAAATCACGAAAGTAAAATAGCTGCTTACTTATCTGTCTTTCTTTCATCAATCTAACAAATCCAACAAAAAATGCCGCCAAGCAACTGCCGACAAACAAACCGACAAACAAATTGTGCCGTCTAAGGTTTTGCGAACTACAGTACCACCTCCTGTTTGTAAAACTGTGCGCCTGGTAGGGGGCGTGGCAGTCAAAACTAGGGCACGCAATTTTACAAACAGGAGGTGCAGTGTAGGCAGTGTACCATACAGAGTTCATGACCCTGCTAGTGATGGGTTTTAGCTTGTTTTGATTTTAAATTAACTACAGATTAACTTTGTTTGTAAATGCAAAAACAAATTAAATGGCGCTTATCTTACAAGGGTATTTATAGAAAGGGTCTATACTAGGAATAATTTGAAACCCTGGATTATGGCTGAACCGGTCTGATACACGTTGTATAATCATGTATCATATTATTAATTTTATGTCATTTCATTTTATTATTAGTTCTTGGAATTACTTTAATTTTCTCAACTATCATCTTAGTTACCTAAGAATTGACAATATATTGTAACTATTCCGTCTTATAACAAAACGTGAACTAAAGATTGTATGTACTAGGTGTAGATCTAGCTAACTAACGAAAACGTTATTACTAAATCAAGTTTATCCCTTAGAATAGGCGTTATTATTCTAAGGTTTATCCTTAGTTTGTCGACTATCTGTTGTACCTATGTAACGGTAGGTAGGTACTATAAATTGTCATCCCTTTTTCTTATTCTAAGGTTTATCCTTAGTTTGTCGACTATCTGTTGTACCTATGTAACGGTAGGTAGGTACTATAAATTGTCATCCCTTTTTCATGTTGTTCCATTCATCTAAACAGTTTTATGAAAAATGGAAAAAACAAACAACTTAATTTATGCGATTTAAAGTCTACTATTCCGGAAAGTTAAAATCGCATAAAATCATTTGAACAAACGTTTTTTTATGTTTTCTATTGACTGTTTTAGTCGAACAACCGTTTTTTAAATGTTGTCGTTTAAATTTCCCTGCATATAAAGTTTCATTAAAATTGATAATTTTGTTTGAGATACGAAAATGCAAAATCATTGCTTAAAATAAATACTTTTATTACGTTACAAAAAGAACTATAAATATTATTTTTGTTTAAAGTGTGATTATTTTATACATAATGTGATTAAACTGTGACTTTATTTATTTCTTTTGCAAAACAAATCCTTTTTTATATTAAGGTATTTTATTTGAATTTCACCAATTTATTATGATTTATAATTCACTCAAGACATACCTACTGTAAAAGAATGACAATTACCAATTCATCATCAACAGTTTATTTTAATGTCCCCACTGCATACGAGCCGCCATTCAGCATACTGGGCACGAGCCTTCTCAGTGGATGGAAGCACCACAGGGAGAACGGACCTTAGGACTCTTTCAATTTAGACGTTTCGTGTCGGTCCGCTGACCGAAACAGTCGCTTGACAGCCGCACGATCGTTTTAATGTGAAACGCAGTGCAAAGGTGCGGTTGCGGCAGCCATCCGACAACAAACATCTAAATTGAAGGAGCCTTTACACTACCACGCGGGGACTGAGCGGATTGGTGGTTGTTAACGAATGCTAATGCAGCTGTATCCAATAGATTTACGTGACTTTCGAAGTACAGAGGAGCACAAGATGATAAACTTTTAGTTACCCTTTCGATGACCAGCCTTTGCGAAAGCTGCTATACTTTAGCGATCGCAGATCGAGCACAAACTACGATAATTAACGATCTAATCTCCTGCTAGATTAGTTTTCGATTTTATTGCAGTATTTTAAAAACAACTTTAAAGGTATAGAAAACACTTATGATCTTGTCTGTACTTCTAGTATGAATAGAAATTTACATATTTTTTTTACATAGTTCCACTGCGAATTCACATAAACTATTTCTACTGACAGAGTCAGAATTTCACGCTCTAAAACAACATATAGCAATCATAAAAAGAGAAGTTCGCTTTCTGTAAGCTCTAATATGGGTACGCTATATAGACGCCAGCTCGAATTGTCATTCACAAGTCTTGTTCAATATCTCCGTTCCTTTAAGAGCAATCCATATGAAACTTTGCATAGCGAGGGCACTAATTAGGCTCTAAATATGTGTAAATTTCGTTGCTATAATATAATTAGTTTTCGAGAACGATCACGTGTACGTCAGCTTGATCGTGATGGCAGCGTACACACTAAAAAAGGTCTTTATTTCTTAAACTAAAGAGGCACTAATTATTTTGTGTTTGCACTAATTACGCTCTTATTACGCTCTAAAAGATGGCTTAACATGAAACATGAAATCGACCATGTGTACGCTAGCTTAACGGACACTATATAGCTTGGGAACTCTCCCGCCCCCCACTCATCCCGCAACCTCCGCTAGAGATATGGTATCGAAACAAAAGTATCGATACTCTAATCATGAGTAGTATCGCAACAAAAGTAATCGATACCAGTATCGTACTCACATCAAAAGTGTAGAGTTACTCGGGTATCGAGTACTTTTTGTTTGGCATTCAGTGAAATAAAAAGACGTAAAATAGTACTTGAAAGCTGTTTTAAAAAAAAATGTTGCCTTAATCCAAAGTATCACTCGTGTAAGCCTTAGAGCATGCTCTAAGGGGCAAACAGACAAAAATAGTAATTTATTAACCCTTGAGCCCAACATAGTCCTGTTTTGTTTTAGTGGAGTCATTAGACTTAATAATAGTCAAGATAGAACTGTAATAGGGACATGTTGGATGTGTGGTGGAGTGTGGTGAAAAATACCGATTTTTACTCGGTATCGACTACCAAATTACTTGGTATCGTGTCCAAAGTATCGAGTATACCCAGGTATCGCTACTTTTTGCGGATCCCTAACTCCCGCACGATTGCCGTCTTGTCTTGTCTAGACAGACTAGCATAGCCGTTGGAGGACTGTAAGGAAGAGGTTATACTCGCATCTACCTCTTATTGTTCTGGTAGGCTACTCTTGACGCCAAACTCAATCTCAATACAATTCCAATGCGATTAATATGTATCGATATTGGGATAAGTTTCGCAATTTCGGAACGCCCCATCTCGATAATAATTTGTTCACTCAATTTCCACGCAATTTAATTACAATGGAGCGCTATTATCGCTTTTAATAGTGCCATTTGAATTTTTTAGATTTGGGATTGGATTTGTATTGAGATTGAGTTTGCGTCAAGAGAGTTACCTGATCCGAGATATCTACAGCTTCATGACCACAGACAACCTCAGAACAATAACTAAGGCTACTGAGGGTACAAGTGCCTGCACATCAGGCTGCCAAGTGAGAGTGTTATTCTCCATTCGATCACGTTAACGAAAACGAGAATTTGTATGGCAAAATTTTAACTCTTCTCGTTTGCTGCCAGGAGGCGTTGCTTCAATGCCATACTAATTTGCGTTTTTGTAAACTTAATCGAATAAATACGGATAGTAAACAAAACTCACACTAGGCACCCAGGAGGCGCTGCGCTGCGCTGCTTCAATGCTATACTAATTTTCGTTTTCGTACTTCAATTCTAAAACATCACAAGTTTCTAAACTTATTTTATTTCAGTATAAAAAAATTAACAATGATCCTTCGAATACATAAATCTTCTCCCTTGATGTCTGTCAGCCCTTATATTATATCATTCATAATTTTAGCTTATTCAATAATTCAGCTGCTTCTTTATTTGCATGATGATCATCATTCGACTTTGCTGGATAACTTGCAGCTAATTGGAGGTAGTACTTAGCTTGATCTTCTTTTTGTAACTTTAAGTAGCAGCTACCTAATCTTAATAAATTAATGCTATAAAAGCGGGGTTCTGCTGCTTCAGCTCTTAAAAAATATTCTAAAGCATCCTCAAATGTTGATTGTGGAGGAGCAGCAAATAAGACTTCTGCTATTTTTCTTTGGTGCCAAGGCAGGTCACTCACTTGGTAGCACCATTCACCAAGCATGTGTAATGTGGTTGCATCATTTGGATTAAGAGTCACAGCAAGCTGTAAACAAATTCAATACATACCTATGCTGACCACTAAAACCATCATTATGGTATATAATAAAATAAGAAAACATTATATACTAACATCCATATGCTTCTTGATATTTTCAAGTTGTCTTATTCTTTCCTTGATGCCATCGTATGTGCATTTGGCATCCAACAGTAAGGCATACCATTTTTGTACAGCAAAATGCTCATGGTGTGTTAAGATTTCATTAGATATTATATCAAAACCCTTTAGAATTAATTCTTTTTTATATGCTTTATCATACTTTGTTTCTTTGGACATATTATACAGTACTCTAGATACACGCCATCTTATCTCTACATTAGGGTCCTAAAAACAATTTATTATATCATATAGTAACAACATGAGTACTATCATACAACACATTAAGAAAACTTAAAATAGTGTTATTTTTCTGTACTTTTCTACAGCAACAGTTTATAGTTTTTTTATAAACATGCTATGCTATATGCCTAACATAATAAAACAATAATAATAACATAAGATGATACCAAATTCTTAAAATAATATATGATATTGTTTGCCTATGATAATGTAATGAAAGAATTATACTGCACCTCACAATTTGACAATAAATTATAACATTCTTCATAATGCCCACTTTCAAACAAATTGTCAGCAGTTTCTATAATATGAGTCAGTTCAATTTGGTTTTTGTGTAATTCATTGTTGGTCTTCTTTGTAGGCCAAAGAAATGCTAATCCCGCAGAAAACATGAAAATTCGTGAATTGATAACATTAAACTGAAATAAAGAAAGATGTGCCTTAAGGATAAGTAATTAATTCAGAGCTTTAGCTTACTAACTGTTCAAGGGTAATTGTTCAAAATAATGGTTGACTTCACCTGAGGTTTTGTTTTCGCCTTTATCACATGTCTCACTATTCTATAATATAGTACAAACTTAAAAAGTTTGAGAGCCACAGGTGTATATTTTACAAGTGTCATTACTTTTTAAATGAAACCCGTAGGTACTATAATTATGATCAATCTGAGTTTTGGATAAAGTTTTTTGCGTATGATTTATTCAGATGAACTGTTTTTAAGTTTAACTTTTGTTATCACTAAAAATGTTCCTAACTATTTAAATTTCAGTATGAACTCCACAAAGGTTAAAAGACTTAAATCATGCGAACTTAATATCGACCTTGCTTTTTAGATAAAACAAACAGAAACCACAACAATGATTAAACAAACAAACAAATAACAATCAACCAGCCAATTCCCTTTTTGTATGCATTCAATGAACAAGCTTTATTGTATCGTAATAGGCTGTTTGACAGCTTTGTTCGTTCATTGATGACAATGACAGCTGCTGTCATTGTCAAATGGCCTTTTTTTTTTTTTTAATCTTAATTAATGGCTTCGCGTTTAGCATTTAGCCAATTTCAAGTATTTTTTATTATTAGTAATACATAAATAAACAATATTTCTTTTCTGTATGATGATGGATGATGAATGATAATAGAAATGAGAAGTGAGAAATGATATACCCCCAACCCCTCGAGTATCTCAGTAAAGATGTGGGGCTTTACTAAGTCCTCGGGCGGACGTCTTGAGAGAATTTGAAAAGTGACGTTGCACTGTTTTGTTTTATTTGCCAACACTCGTGCACACTCACGAACACTTAACGGTTAATAATCCACCATTATTTCACATTAATATTCGATATAACACAAATTTTCGAAAATAAAACAAAACCGCAGACATGACTCTTCACTTTCCCGCCAAGAAGTCCAATGGCCTTTTATTGATATGTTCTCATTTGTAACGAGATTATCCCATACAGCCTAATTAATCATTAATTTCCTATTAGTTAATTAAGCTCCTATTAGTTGGCGCCACTGTTGGTGTCCCAAACATGGGCCAATTTTGTGAACTTGTTGTTTATCGCTATAAATTTATTTCCTAATAAAACACTCTTGTTATGTATTTGACGTGGAGTTTTTTTTGGAAAGACTTTGCTGACGTGTCGTGCAGTCCAATAGGGTTAAAACTGCCTGTTCCGTCTGCGGTGAGTCGTCGGGGTCACCAGTGTTCTGTGGTCGATCCATCACGTGGGCGTCACTAGTGTTCTCGTGGTCGGTGGTGGCGATGATGGAGGGTTCCATGGCGATGGTAAATAACGACTGCGTCTCTTTATGTGACGTTGTATATTTACAGTGACTACATTGTGACTAACTTATTATTTAAACCTTACAAGGCTATTTATACAATATAAACTATGTAGATGTTGGAGGGAGGATGCCGCGTCTTATCTTGATCAGCGAGTAAGAATGCGTTTACCAATAATCTTTAACCATACGTGAGGATAAGAAATTATGTGGCGCTGCGCTGGCCGCCACACTGCCTTTCTTAGAGCATTTTAATGCTCTAAGCTGCCTTTTCATTACTACAGAAGTAGCACTGTTGTCAAACTCCATACAAGTTTTTAAAACTTGTATAGAAAAAATACTAATATCTCCTTCACAAAGAATAATAATTGAATACTCTCCCACCTTGTTGCAAACTCTTTTGTATGATGGTTTTCGATAGTACTAGTAATCAGAAACGCAGTTTTCTTTAAAGCTTTGTGTATATGTATGCCATTTCTTGAATACAAATTTCTTCATCATTTTAAATATTTTTTCTTCTTTTTAGTAGTTCATTTCATTTACTTAAGTAACTTGTTGTTGGCTATGTATAGTTAAGACTTTATTTCTCAAAAGAATTTTACATTCACATAAAAATGAGAAACTTAACTAGCTAATTAGATAAATTATATAAACATTTATTGTCGCATGAATAGCGCCAAATGCTTTCGGTTAGGGAATACAGTACAAATATAGTATTTACAATTGTAATTGTAATAATTGTAATAAACACAGTTAGTAACATGACAAAGTAGGTAAATTTATAATTTCACTAATATGACGGGGCAATCATGAGTAAAATGACTGCGTTCGACGCGTCAACAACGGTATAATTTGGGTATAATAATAAACAACATAGATCGACAATGACTAGATGCGGCAAGCACGCTAATAAATATCAGAGTGTAGTCTGCATTTATATTTATTTATATCTTGAAACCTACATTATATCAGTTTTATTTCGTTTTTTTTACTTACAAATCCATAGTTTTATTAAATTAGTAGATATATACTTAGTTTTATTTACATAGAAGTCAATTTTTACCTAGCAAATGGATTTTAAGAAGATTTTTAATAAGTATATAAAGAATCATTTATTTATTATTGAAAATTACAAAATTAAAATCTGAGATTATAATAACCTAAAGTAACTAAAACTAATACAAAACTAAAATACGGCGTCAAAAAATTCCTCCGCATCGCAGTCGACTGGTAAAGTACCCAAGAGACTGGCGGCATTTCCACGTTGAATGGCAATGCTTAGATAAATTAAGTCGCTTAAGTTGTGCTTTAGTAGTACGAATGTCATTAGTTAATTTTTTTTAGAATTAGTATGCATGTGGAATATTTGAATGTATTATCAATATTTATTAGTTTTAGTGGCTGGCAGTGGTTGGATGAGAGTAGCCGAAGATCGGGCTCAGTGGCATGCATTGAGCTCTCCCAATGTCCAGCAGTGGACTGATGTGGGCTGATGTTGATGATGATGATGATTATTAGTTTTACGTTTTTGTATAGTTCCGCACTTGGAATCAAAAAATCGTAATTAAACAGTGTTTTATTAATTTATTTGGTGCTGTTTGCAGTAGTTTGGGGTTTGTTTTAGCTGCTGCACCCCCATATTTCTATCAGATAGTCGATGTATGGTTTCACTAAAAAGTTATAAATATTGTGACGTCCATTTAGCGGTAGATTTCGTACTATGCTACGCAACGCACCATTTAGTAATTTCAATTTCGACTTTATTTTTGAACTGTGCAACTTCCATGTCAGGCCACTAACCAGTATATGACCTAAATATTTTTCACTATCTGTATTTGTATATTCATCAAACGTCACGGGTTTTAAAAATTGCCTTTTCATCACTACAGCGGCAGCACTGCTAAGTGTCCCTGTAAATTTTCTTTCTGAGGTTATATGCAGGCTATGCAGCTTTATTCTCGCTTCGTCTCGATTTACGATGTCTTATCTTACAAAGTATTTTTGATATGGTAACATTAATCAAAAATCAATTTCTGTCCGGTGGAGGCTAGGGCGGGCGAGTCTGTTGACAGTTTGGTGAAGTGTACGAAATCCGTGATTCGAGACATGTTTTTGGTTTGAATAATAATACAACAGCATTTTCACTATGCAGAGATCAGGTAAAAATTGTATTTCTCACTTTTTCATGCACATAATGTATTTTTGAACCGATAATGCCTCTTGGCGCCAACATTTTGCCTTCTTTTCAAATGCTTCGATGGTAATATTTTTTTTGTAATTTATATAGTGCAAACCTTGTAATTGATAATAATTACGATAAGCGGTTGTATTCACCGTTCATAATGTGTGTAATACCTGTCTTCTATCGTATTCTATTCTTATCAGTTATTTTTAATCTTATTCAATGGTTTACTAGGTAAGCAAATAAGTAGGTAATTCGCTATGTTGTATAGGCTCCGGACGTTTATTATCATTCTTACATTTACTTTATTTATAAGAATTAGTCCTGCAACAGTGATTTTATAGATTTCTTTCCATACAACTAACATTTCTCAACCATAAGATTAAGCTAGGTACTCTATCTACACTCTGACCGAAACTAAAAATACTAGATTATTTAGCTTGGTGTTATATTTTAATAAATATTCTTGGTGAATATTATGTTAAATATACTAACAAATATATTCACACATTATTGTTGATTTATTACTTAAATATATTTTTATGTAGTTCTTGCTTAAATATATTCATATCTTGCACACAGCAGTATTGATGATTTTATGTACTTTGTCATCTCTAATGTATGTTGTAAAGTAAAAATATGAACAAAAGAAAGCTATGTTACTTTTAAATTGAGGGTTTTAAAAAAATATTGTTTACATTTGACATAAATTTTTAAAGAAAATTTCAGTCTGTATTGGGAGCTTAATTAGTATACAAATTATAATTTATTCTGCATTAGAACAATCAACAAGTTCACAATTAAGTGGAGACATTGTACAGGCCTTGTATGTCCATATACATACACACACATTTCACTTCCTAAATCTCTCTTATTATTATCAGAAGTAAATATCACCATAAGTTCAAGGTATTGGTAGGTTATTTTTAATAGACTATAATTATTTTCTGTGATATTTGGTAACTGATCCTGACCAGGGTTTTATTTCTGATTTGACAAAATGTTAATTGTTTTTTTACAATCACCATGTGTTGCTTATTAAACAAACATCAACAGCAACTTTTTCGTAAAGGATTTAACTTTCAATGTGATGGATTTATTTTACTTTCAGTGAAAAATTCTTATTATGCAAGATTGCCGTCTATGCCTTTGTCCAGCAATGGATTCATATAGGCTGATGAAGATGATGATGGTGAAGTTTTCTGTTGAATATTAAATAAAAAATTAGGGCGTAAACTTGAACTTGATACAATGAGAAATTCAGCACTTACACGTAATGAACACACTTAATTTACAATCTAAATTTTATTGTAACTGCATGTTACAAGTTTACAATTCTACATTTAATTGTAAGTACTTATTTGTTATGTTTCTACAAGAATTATCTACAATTGAATACTTTTATCAAACAGCTTTTAAAACAGCACTTGTCAAAAAAATCTACAAAAATGTAACTTTTCTGACTTGTAAGTTTTCTTAAACGGGGCCCAGGGTCTTTTAATTAATCAATTTAAATGTCCAATTCTATAAGTAATTTTAGCCATAATTTGATTAGTATAATAATTATTATTACTTAATTATTCATTTAAAATCTTTTTTATATTTAACAATTAAATCATTTTCAAATTTTCTATTAGGCATTTACTACCTATATACTACAGAAATTATGCAACAAGAATTGCCCATGACATGTCTATAAAAATAGAATGTGCAAGTGCCATAACCGACTGACCTCATATGCCCGGAGTGCACGGAAAGTGAGGAGACCAGCCTCCACCTACTAGCTGAGTGCCCTATGTACTTACTGATAAGATGGGAGCTCTGGGGGTCAGACACATTAGACATTGAGGACCTGAAGGATCTGAAAGTGGAGCAAATAGCAAGATTTAACAAAGAGGCTAAAAGATTCGACGGGGCACCGTGACAGCTGGATTAACCTTAGCTCCCTCAAAGGGGAGAACGAAAAAAAGGATGTAGTGGCCCACAGGCAACGCGGGTGGATCGTCCGTTCGGCTGGCGACATCCCCACAAGAAATAATAATAATAAAATAATATACTCATTCATAGTATAATGTAATTACCAAAAAAAAGTTAAAATCTGAAAACTAAAAAAATTGGTTACAATAAATGTCACGTGTATCATGCAAATTATAGTTATTTCTTAGAAGAACTTTTACGGATTATTTTGCGTTTATTTTACAATAGTGGTTTTATTCTGACGGTTCCAGATCAAAAGATACGATTAGCTCAAAAAACGCATAAAACGGAAACCCGATTAAAATTGCAATTTACTAATTAATTATGAGACAACTAACACCACAATTTCCCTGTGACCACGGACCCTGCAAAAACTCGAAACATCCAACAGGATTAAACCAAAATTGTTAAATAAACGCGGTAGATCCGTAAAAGTGGTTTCAATTGAACAAATAGATTTGAATAAGAGATTCATACAAGTTACTTATGCATTTTTTTGTTGAATTAATTAACTCATTTGGACATTGGCCTTACGAAATGAGAAGATAGGTATTGGGATGAAAAATCTAAGGAAATGTCAGTCTTTAAAATATTTTTTATTTTTTATAACAACTGTTTAAGTTAAGTGATGATGAAGGTCATCATCATCCTCATCACGAATCCTACAAATCGCATTTATTGCAAGTAAATAATTAAACTGTTTCATGTAAATGGTCAATTGTCTTGTATCAAGTTCATAAAAAAATTGCTGTTGTGTGAAAAAGACACCATAGAGAAGATAGGTTTGGCCAACAGTTTCACCAGCAACGACATACGATATGAGATACTACTCCGAAAGTAACGTGGTGGTCTTGTGCATGTGTGGTTTCTTATGTAGGCCTCATTGTGTCGTGCTCACGAAGCGTGTGACCTCATCCCAGTGCTCAGCCCTCTCGAAACCTGACCGCCATGACGTCGCCGCTCTATGTAATCAACACCATCCCGCCGCTCGTGGTGATATATCTGTAGCAAACTTTTACCCGCCCTTCCGTATCGCTCTTTACCATTTAGAAATATTAAATCTGTTGATGTCCGTGTTGGTCGGTTAGCAATCCTATGTGTGTAACTGCACACTGTATGAAACGATTATGTTGTCGCCCATAAGTCATCATTACTCGCACTACCACCAATAGCAAGGGGCAGCTGGCTGGGTAGGTATACCTAGTGAGCTGAGTTCAGTATACGGTTTTGGCAACGCTTGGTTCTGCTTCCGTATTTTACTCACTCAACATTTCCTTAATATATGTGTATAATGTATGTATAAACATTTTTGTGTAAGTCATGGAAGAAAAGTTGTGTGTGAATAAATGTGACATCTGTACCTAAAGAAGATATATTTATGATCTTAACATAATTATTTATATAAGTAGCAATTTTATCTACAAAGGGAGATCAACCTTAGCTCAAACACCTAATTGAACTCTATGACCATAGAATAAGAACTAATGTGTCTTGCATTATGCACTTAGGGTTCAACTACGACATATACTTACCTATGTACATTGTATAAGTTAACCTGACTAACCATTTAGATATCGAAATATTCAAGAGTTGATAAATACCTACAACGCATCTTTTCTCAATGAGACAACTACTCGTAATAATAATTAGTTATTGACTAAAAAGCTATGATGGATATACCTACCTAAATTACCTACGTAACGTTATGCGGAAATCAAGATAAGCACGGGCACAAATTAAGTATACGGCCGCGCTATTTTGTGGCACGGGGCTAAATAGGTACTATCAAATATTTAAGAGCAAGCTAACTTTATAATTTAAGTCCGTAAACTGTATAACGTCAATTCACAATAAATGAGAAACAGTTTATGTCACCTTTTTAAATTCAACATGTACTGAAAAATAACGAAGTCCTCTCAATACTAATTAGCTTCTATTGATCTATATTGAACTGCAGTTTTATATTGTGCTTATGAATCTGACCTTCTTTTTATTGCATGACAATATTTTGATAGGTAGGTACTTATTAAATTGCGAGTCATATCATCACCAATATTTATCCATTTAAGTGTGTCAGATTTTGCCTCGTCTTCATGTGCTTTCATCATTTCAAATAATGATTGTTCCGTGGCAGAATCATCTTTTCCACATGATAGCACAGCAATCATAGCACCATAGATCGGTCATAACTCATAACCCACTTCGCTGGCCCAATGAGGGTTGGTAATTATGACCGTTCCGTTGTTTGATCTTCAATGGTTTGAGTAAGTACCTATGTTTTGTCATCTGCCAGACCAGTTTCAACAGTTGTGTATGTTACCTAAAAGTCGATGATAAAAAACTTATACACAAAAAGTGGATTCAATTCAAACTGAGATAGTTCAGTGGCTCCAAGAGATATTTGACCTCAAAGGGCGCGTGGCCACCTCGGTGCAGCGGAATCTGCCGAGTCCCAAAGTCCTTGCGCGTATTGAAATAGCTTGTACTGCAATTGTTTGCGCTGCGTCGGCGCACACAGCTCAGTACCCGCGAGCGCTCGCACCGCCTGCTCTCCGTCACCGCTACGCACACTCATCTCTTATACGTAAACATTAAGTCATGTGTCCATGTTGTATCTTTCTATTTTAATTAATTTGACGAACCGTCAATATTTGTCTATAATCTGTTGATTTGTTTGTAGAAAATTCAACATGTAATAAAGATTAATTAGTGGTGGATTGACGTCTGCTATTGATTTGCTGGCCTGTTTATTATGAAAGTTTGATAAATTGTCGATACTACGAATCATGTTTTACGAGTAACTACAAGAAACTGCAATGGAAGGAAAGGAAACTTCGAATCTCCAATCCTGTAAGATGTTTTGTTATTCTACAATGTAATATGTGTTTGCAAATTGGCGCTGCTAAAAATGCTTTACTAACGAGCTTATACCGAAACTTTAAAAAATGTTTAACAAGTAAAATTTAATAAATCATTTTTATTTTTAAACATTTTTGGAATATAGCCTCTGTTACTCAGCGCTAATGTAGTATTCTAATGGTAAAATATTTTTTTAAATCGGTCCAGTAGTTTTTGAGTTTATTCGTTGCAAACATACATAAACATACAAAAATACAAAGCTTTCCTCTTTATAATATTAGTATAAGTAGATTATACTCGTAGTGAAAGTTTTATATTTAGTTATTTAGTTTCACATTTAATTATTCAGTTATTTATTTATTTATTATAATGGCAAATTAATATCTAGAAATTTCACCACCATCACAATCACCAGCTCATTTTATGCCCCCACTGCTGGGGCACGAGCCCTCCCCACAGATGGATAGGGAGAACGGGCCATAAACCACCACGCGGCCGCGGGCCCGTTGCGGATTGGCAGTTGTTAACGACTGCTTATGCAGCCGGGACTGACGACGGCTTTACGTGCCTTCTAAAGCACGGAGGAGCTCGAGATGTTAATCCTTTAGTCACCCATCCGATGACCGGTCTTTGCGATAAATGCTTAACCATTAGCTATCGCAGACCGGGCGCGTTAACCACTGCGCCATCTAGAAATTCAATGTTTTCAATTCTTAATTCAATATTAAACCTAAGTATACCTAATTGCATGTTAGAAGCATAACAGATACCTATTATAAAATTATAGTAACAGGTGGTAACAGTTCATCTCCTGTTCACGTTCTAACGTTTTTCTATGATACGAAAGATACAAATGTATATTTGTTGTGGATATTTTATCGGTAACATCATTTGTTTAGACTCTTTCATCAATGTATACTTCGGCGTGGTCGATGTTGATAACAATCGGGATTTAAAAACAATACTAGCATACAGTTCTGGTGATTCACTGTAACGTTCCATAGTTTGCAGCAGTATGTCTTACTATATCACACGTACGTGCGTGCCATTTGATAAGTTTAAATTATTTTTTAATCGTCCGATAGACAGTAGACTTGTTCACATCTAAACGTTCATGGAAGTAGCATATATGAGCACGGACAGTCTTGAAGACGTAGGTACATGTTGTCTCCCTTGTCTAGGTACGTGTAGAATTCAATCGAAATTTCGGAAATATAAACAAAGCATCATCTAGTGTATTTTATTTTTCATTTATAATAATTATGTGTAATGTTTTCTTGTTACATGTAACGATCGATCGACGGAACTAAACTAGCGGTAAGTGATATTGTTGGTGTGTTTGTGTCGAATTTTAAAGTGTTTTTTTTAGTGTTAAGCTAACAATAGTGATGTTTGATATTGCATTTGTCATTCGTACTGTTATAGTTTTCAATGGACGATATATTGTCGAAGCGTTATTAGGTCGACAGGACCGTTTGTCCACTGAGCACGTATGAGTTGCGTGCGTTGTTTGAATTACGAGTAGGAATTCGCGACCGCTATTTGGCCCTGGGCGGCCGGCGGGCGTCCAGCAAGCACCGTGACATCAATACCGAAGTCCCTATGGGTCGCGCCGGTGGCCCACGAGTCCACGACACTTGCACATCGCCGCCGATTGCAGTGACGAACGCGTTTGTTATCCTCGACGCGCATTTTGCTATCGTTATTTCAGTTAGCGAATTTACATTCGTTGTACGGTCGCTTTGTAAATTTGCTGCCACCATTATTGTTGTGAACCGTTTTAAAAAAAATATTTTTTGTCTGAACATTCTGCCGTTTGTTTGTCGCGTCGCGACCGTTCCTTCAATCACTATTTATGTTTGGGTCCCTTTTCATACCAATGAGCTGATGTGACTTTTTTGCTTCACGGTATATACAACTCAGTGGTAAAGCACGCAGAAAGGATTATATATCCGTATAATTTGAATTGTGTACACTCCCAGTGTGTTAAAAATCTAGCATCAAATTCGTCAAATTAAGTGCACCTATTTCGGACATCAAAAAAACCTACTGATTGTATGATTCAGATATGTGCTTGTGTGGAAACCATAAATTATATCAGTGTTGTATTTAGCGAGGTAGTAGTTGTAACCGTTTGATTCAGCCGGGGCGGGCACCACTCTACACTCCTACGGATGTGATTTGTCGACGGAAAATGTGCTATCGCGTCTGCTAGTGGCACATATTTGTAACTGCAGTATGTTTCCTTCTAAACAGTGATCGGTATCGGTAGTACTCTGAAATAAATACGTGTTTAAATACATTTTATGAACATCAGTGAAAGTGATTGGTGCTAATACAACTGTAGTGACAATGACTTCTGTGTCAGAATCACCTTTGAATAGATCGCGGAATAGGCCAGTTTTGGCACGCTACAAACCAAATAATGGTAGTAAGGAGCAGGTAAGATTTTTTTACTGAAGTTGTTCCACTACTAAATCAGCTAGACCTAGGTATTTTAAACTGTAACAATGATATCGAATATGCTATATCATTTTTCCTAATATTTCTAGTGCTAAATTTGTTTTTAAGTCCTCACGCGCCATATGTACGCACGGTCGTACACAAGGTGGCCCGCTAATTATACCTACAGCGCGGGACGGGTTAATATTGTAAGCATATATACATACCTAGTTGTTTGTTAATAACACCAATGTAACTTAACTAAGTACATTGATACAAGTGGCTAGTGCGTTCATTGTATGTAAATCCTTATTACAATGGTAAGTATTATGTACTGGCTACTGGTGCTTACGTCTATTCAATAAATATTCAGCTTTTAAAATCCTTAATCGTAGTCACTAATAAGTCCATACTTTTTATACCTCGCAATTAAAGCACGTACCCGACTTTCGAACACGATTAACCCTTTCACCGCCAGAGTCGGATTAATCCGACCAATGTTATCGTGTCCATTTCGCCTAGGTCGTATATATCCGACAAAATAGCTGTGTTTGTTTTTAGTGGCTTTTCCGACTCGTCATGTTTTATATTGTCTTAAACATGTTATTATATGAAGATTTAATACATAAAGCAATCATTTGTAATGTCGTACACTTTTGGTTCGTACTAAAAAGCCATATAATTAAGTAAGAAGTTCGGTGAAATAACTGATAATATTCTCTTGTAATTTCATTAGTGCCAAACGCCCGCGTCGGAGAAATCCGACACTAGTGTTGGGACATTATTCAAAGAGTAACATGTAAAAAAAAATGTACATCAAAGCAGTTCTCTTAATATTGACTTATTCAGAGAACAACAAATAAATTAATTACTAATAAATATTTCTTTACAATAGTTCTACATAGTTTTATTGAATTCTTCTGAAAATAAGCAAATAAGTTGTCAAATGTCGACAATTGTGAATGATAGTGTTCCCATCCCTAGATGACATGTTACGAATATCATTACGTCAGTTTGCCCAGCGCCACGGTCGGATAAATACGACCGCTTTTGACGTCATAAACGAGTTCTGGTTTCCAGAATATTCCATAGTGTTGTGATTGTGCGTGCCATTTTAGTTACGATGACTACAGCTGAAGAATTAATACGAATTCTGGAAGGTGAGGAAAATGAAGAATTCATACCAGACGAAGACTTTGATATTAATGAAGAGGTAAGTAAGTCTTTTCGTGTAAAGTTTTACCTTACTTTCAATTCGATTAAACAATCAGTTAAATATATCTGCATCAAAAAACCTACAAAAAATTATTTTTGGGTTGCTAGTTGACGAATGCTTTGTGTTGTTAGTATAGTATTACTTGGCCGAATTGAGTCGCACAGCAAAGAACAAAAGTAAGTCTGTCACACACGAGATGCGTCTGCGAAACAATGTGTTGCATTTGCGGCGTTTGTAAGCAGTTCACATTCACATCGGTTAGTGTCACTAGACAAACACGATAATAATTACTGTTTCATCGTGATTTATTTTAACAACGGTAGTTTTCATCCAGTGCAGCTAACGTGTCGTAGACGCAGTCGTAGGCCGCAGTGTGTCCGTCAGGATGCAAAACCGTGTAATGTTGCGGCCACACTACCGTCATATGGCAATAATTGAAACAAAATCTAGGTGTAGCCACGATTTACGGTCATAATTTTACAATATCAATCAATGTGGCAAATGATGATAAGCAATAGCTTCGGTGACGGTCTTATTTGTACATCAAAAACGTTTAATTTTCAAATTTTTGCGTGAAATGGCGGTAGACTGTAAGTTAGTGTGGCCGTAACATAATACAACGCCAACATGGCGGAAAGCGTGTGCGACGTTGCGACGTACGTACGTACGCGGAGCGGCAACATCGCATTGTGCGGATTGTTGTAAAGTGCGTTCGGTTAGATAACGTCGTCCTTTGATTGCGCCGCGTAGGTATACTCGCCGAAAGGAGCCGGCGCCGACACAAAGGATGCCGCTCGCCGCGTACAGACGCTTGGTATCCTGGCACATTATTTTTTTATTTTGCACATGATAAACTAATAACAGTAGGTTGATAGCTTAAGATATTTACGACTAGTATGTAAGTGATTCACGTTATATGTGAAAAATATATAGTGTATCACGCAATTAAAGAAGAAAATCGATATCGTGATAACGTTGAATCTTTAATATTGTAGTAGGACTTAGGGTTGAGCTACATTTATGAGCATGGAATAGCATTTTTTCATCGCTCTATCCTTTTACAAGAGAATATTTTTAACTTCAATTATCAATTTCAATTATCTATTATGTTGTATCATTCCAGGTTCACACGGGCAATGTCGCAGCCACTGACATTAACTGGACTACGCAAATTTCTCCTCCAGTGTTAGAAGAATTCGATGAGTTTATTTGTGGAGTGTCGCCAGATATCGCATTAGATAGTGATTCCTCGGAATTACAATTTTTTGAAAAATTTTGTGATATAGACTTGGTGCAGAAAATTGTTGATTGTACGAATAAGTATCATCAACAATTCGTAAGACATACTGATCTCAGAGTGTATTCAAGGCTACAGCGATGGCAAGACGCGACTACTGAGGACATCTACATCGTATTAGCTTTAACCATGCTTTTTACTAGAAATAAACGCATAACAATTGAAGAACATTGGTCAACAGACCCTTTATTGCATAGCGCGGTGTTTCATAACACAATGTATCGAAATAGATATTGTTCAATTATAGCAATGTTATGCTTTTATGAAGTAACTGCAAGAGCCAGTGATACATCAAGGTTACAAAAAATAAAAATGATGATCGACCACGCACGTGAAAAGTTCAAAAGCACATTTATGCCTGGTCGCAAATTATGTATTGACGAAAGTATTGTGCCATTCAAAGGGCGACTAGTTATGAAACAATACTTACCTAAAAAACGTAATAGATTTGGCATAAAACTGTTTGTTTTATGCGATGTCAAAACCGGTTACATAGTGGATTTCATAGTATACTGTGGAGTCGAAACTCAAGTTGAGCTCTTACAAAATTTAGGTTTAACTGGATCAGTTGTAAATGAACTATTAAAAGACTATTATTATTGCAACCGAGAATTATATGTAGATAACTGGTATTCCAGTCCTCGGCTTTTTCTTCATTTACATCAAAGGGGCACATACGCATGTGGCACCGTAAAGTCTAATAGGAAGGGAATGCCAAGCTTCGAAAGACTGAAACGTGGGGAAACCGCAGCTTACGCATCACCTCCCCTTTTGGCTCTTAAATGGCAAGATAAAAAACCAGTTTTAATGTTGTCGACGTTTCATGATGATAAAATAGTTCCATCAAACAGTGTAGACTACTCCACTGGGTTGCCCAAACTAAAACCACAGTGTGTAGTGGACTACACAGGAAATATGGGAACGGTTGACACTTCTGATATGATGACCAGTACGTTAGGCTGTATCAGAAAATCAAAAAAATGGCATAAAAAGCTGGGTTTCCATGTAATTGACATGTTTATGCTCAATGCTTTCTTTTTGTTTAAAATTATGAAAAATAATACAAACTGTAGTTTTGCTGATTTTCAGTTAAGCGTTATCAGACAACTAATAGAAAAATATAAACAACCTGCTATAATCCAGCCTTCTACATCACGCGGCATCATTGATCCTTTCCGATTTTTACATCAAGATTCCTTACAACATTTTCCTGTGAAAATACCAAACCGAAAATCGCAAAGGTGTAAAGTTTGCGCATCAAAGAAAAAAAGATCTGAAACGCGTTTTATGTGCAGAAAATGCAATGTGTATCTGTGTGTAGATCCGTGTGCTACTGAATACCATAAAACTACAGGTACAACACAGCTATCGTTATCGTGATCCCACAGCACTAGTAACAATTTTGTGATTGGTTACAGCTTTAGAAAGAAACTGCACGGGGCGCGGCGGTTGGGCGACGACGCGACGTGGAGTTTATTTGTTTAAAGCGTTCAACAGTGACGAGCGTTTATTGTGAGGGATAGCGTAACTAAAATTACAGTGTGCAGAAGTTAGTTTTGATGGCTGAAATGGCGTCCAAGAGTAAATAATTAGTTAACTTTTGTATCTGTGTAAGGTAATTTATTACAAAACATTTACCTACTTTTGATTTTATTTTAGGAAAGATTGAAGAGAGCCAATCAATTTTAGCTGACTACAGCCAAGACGATGTAACAGATAGCCAAGATGTTGTTATCCCTTCAACGCTAACTGAACCCGAATATTTTGCATATTTACCAGGTGACCAATCACAGTTAAGAAGTTACGATAGTACACCAGATTTATACAGATCTATCGCAACGCAAACTCGTGTTAAAACAGCAACTGTAAGTACACAGTATGAGCAAACTTGTAATCCGATCAGAGAAACTGCAAGAATCTTAGCTGACGGCTATTTTAGGGGTAATGAAACTCTTAAAAATAAGTTTATAGAAAGTTACATAAATTTGGTATCTACTATAATTCGCTTGATCGAAACCGATTAAAATACAACCTTTTATTAAAAAAAAACCGTATTTTTTAAATAACTGATTGATGTTCGATTTTTTATAATTATTTTTATAACGCTATGTTGTTAGATTTCAAGAAATTAATGCGTGTGTGTAGACAGGTACCCATATTTTGATTTTAAGTATATATTTAGAAATCATTGTGATCATGTTGTAACTTTTGTTCTCCTATACTGGCTGATTTATTGTGTAAGATTTTGATAGATAATTATTTGTTATTCAGATCATATACTGAGGTTTTGCTGAAAAAATGCTGTTTATACCTAAACCTGCTTTTCGAGCAGGCAGATAAGTACCTACCTAAAAGTTGATTAATGAGATTTATGTGAGGACCTAAATTATTCGGTACCTATAAAGAAATCAATGTGATAATGTTATTAATGTAGGTATAAGTTTAGTTACTTTTATTGTACCATCAAGTACCTACACATCAACCGCTACAAAACTGTCAGATTTCTGCAATCAATTTTCAATCTTATAGCGTAGGCGTAAGTTTCGAAAGCTATTGAAGAAATTTGACAGTGAGTAGACAGGTAGCCATAATTATTATGACTTTAAGTATTTACATGTGTGGTCTACATTTAGAAATCATTGTGATCATGTTGTAACTTTTGTTCTCCTGTACTGGCTGATTTATTGTGTAAGATTTTGATAGATAATTATTTGTTATTACTGAGGTTTTGCTGAAAAAATGCTGTTTGTACCTAAACCTGTTTTTAGAGTAGGCAGATAAGTACCTACCTAAATGTTGATTATTGAGCTACTGATTTATGTGAGGACGGAATTTATTCGGTACCTATCTATAAAGAAATCACTGTGATAATGTTATTAGTGTAAGTATAACTTTAGTTCTTTTTATTGTAAGTCAAGGACACATAAACCTTATAGCGAGACGTAAATTGCGAAAGCTATTGAAGAAATTTGACAGTTTTGTATAGCTTGGTTTGGCTGTCCTTGACTAAACTGCAGGCTGATTAGGAAATAAACGTACGACTGAATTATTATGTAAGTTTGTTATTGTATATATTTGTTATTGGGAAATTAAAAGAAGATTTCTGGACTGATTTTATATTGAGAATTAATAAATCATTAACAATATTTAATGGCTTTGCATTCAATTCTTTCTACTACCAAAAGTAAAAAAAATGTTGCCCTGGATTTAAGCACAGATTTATAATTAACATCGCGCTGCAACAAATTTCGATATTATTTATCGATATTTTAATAGGTAAACTACATACAACCCTCTTTGTAGTAGGTATTTTTTTCTGTTGTATCGAGCTGGGCGCTGGGGGCACGGCAGCTGATAAAATGCCAAGCGGTTAAAGGGTTAAGAAAGTGTTATATCTATCGATGCTTCTTCAGCGTGAATAAGTACATTTATAATGTATAAGTAGATTTACCTAAATAACTTTTTAAATATTTAGACCTTAGTTATTCTACAAATAGATTTCATTTGGGTGCTGATGTTAGAGCGAAGGAACCTATTCTAGTAATTTTCCTCTTTTGTAGATTAACAGCGAATGACTAACTCTGACACATAAGTTTGGCATTGAAACGTTTTCATTTTTTAATAAGAAGTACTTAATAACATTCAACTAATACCCATCGACATACAGGATTTTGTGGGCGAATAACAATACACTAAATTGTCTTGAACCATCCATCCAATAGGCGTGCGTAGGATTTCCTTTGATATAACATTATTTTACGGTGCTCATAGTAATGATACTATCGCTTAACTGTGGGATGTGTACTCATTATTTGATGTTGTAATGCTTCTGCGTGGTTAAGTTATGTGTATATGTCTACAATGTATCTATGTATGGCTATGAATCGGTGGTCGTTTTGTCAAAATATTGTTTTTCCTTTAATCTAGAGCTGGATTATGTATTAGATTTAATTCTACGGACGACGACGGCCGAAGAAATTTAGCAAATCATTTTTTGTAGCACTACCAAAATGTCGAATGCTCTCCCAGCAGTCAAGCACCCGTGTTTCTTGCTTACGACAGGGATGGGGGACTTTTAAACTAGGCCTACAAATCTGCTCAACTAGCTGTCATCGCATCTGGACTCCTCTTCTGCTTATCATCGGGTGGAGCGGAATCATTTGCCCACCTAAATATTTTAAATAACAAGCTTTTCCTATGACTATTCTTCAGAATTTCTGTAACATTTGTTCAGCGTAGTATATATTTCTGTAAGCGATCCAGTTTGATTTCGTCGAACCGGTCGGGCGCGGCGCGGCGCCCGTCGACTTGTAAACGTTGCGTGGCGCTTTGTGTATTGGGGTTTGTTTTAGAAACATTGCCAGTTGGTGCTATCGCACGTGCCTGTTTGCCTAAACGGCACGTTCGGCCCCTACCATCGTTTATGTACTCTCAACTCTCACAACATTCGTCGATATAATACCTACCTGTTATAGACAAGTTTAAGTTTCTCTTGCTTTATGTTTCCTCTGCTGTTAAAACCAGCATTACCTACATTTAAACATCAGTAATGGATATGTTAATTAACTACCTACATTGAAGTATTTTCCTTATAAGTACTGACGCACGTACAGATATATCTAACTAAATACGAAGGCATTATGGTCAGCCGCACTTGTACTCTGGTAATGACTAACCTAAATAGTTTTATCGTGGTTAATGTACACACATATTAACATGCTAAGGCTTATCGGTGAAGGCATGCATTGTTAACAGATAACTATTAATAAATATACATGGACTGATACTTGACGAGATACTTATTTTCTGGAATTATTATTTTGTGCCAGTTACATGGCCGGCTATGCAAATGCTAGTTAATGCACAATACTCGAATGCGTTGGTATTTAAACAAAGTGTCCCTAATAGAGTGCAGCATACCTACATATTAATTAATCAAGTGTGCCAACAGCCAACTAGCATGCACTTTCATTGATGTGTAGGTTTAACCATCAATATTATGATGGCACTAGACTGAACTAGGTATATTTGGAAAGTGTCTAGCAAACCGTTTCTGAATATTGCGAATTGCGAAGTTCTATATTGACAACGCAATGCCTTTTTAAAGAAACAAATTCTTGTTTATTTTCTTCTGAAAAATATAAGAGCTTAACATCTCTCTTCCTTGTCGCAAATTTTAATGGAACAAATACCTGCCTATGTATTGTTTTAGATATATCGTAGAGTATCTATTTATTGTACTGAGATTGTGAGTCAAAACTGCTTCATGAATGTATGTATAAGCAGATACACTCTTGTTTACAATTTCCGAAGTCTGGTAAGCCACGTCTTTATAATATCTTTCAACACGTTTACAGTTCAACACACTTTTCATCCAAGTGTGAACCGTGCCGCGTCATGCACTGGCTAGGCTAATTCGCTTTCGTTGTTTCGTACTAAATTATACCATAAGAATTAGTAAGTATATCGTTACTCGAGTGATTGATTATACACTGTTTACATACAATGAGCAGCTATTAAAACATACCTACTTACTTAACATTGCAAATTTGCGACTGATATTGGAACTTTCGCTTTAATTCATTCATGAGTCTATAAGTTGCTTCACATTTTTGAATAAATTGTGCAGAGGTTTCTTTTTATATCAACTAGCGGCTCGTCTGTGACTATACCGATATCTGGTGTCTAAGGATTTTTTAAAATCCTAACTTCTAGCAGATTTTAGAATTCAGCAGTAACCACGTAAGTGGTAGATGTTTCACTTTTATATAATAAGGTCACACTTTATCAACCGCAAATATTTTGAGAATAAATTCAACAACATAAATAAGTTTATAATATTTTTATGAAAAATCCTTAATTTTTTATACGCTGCACAATGCCTACGCCGCTTACACATGCCCGTAGTTTCATTCAAAGGGGCCGACCACGGAATTCTGATATCTGTGGGGCCGATCGACAGAGAGGTCGCAATAAGTGCTCTTAAAAAATATTACAATTTTTCTGTTAGGAAAAGTAAAAGTAAAAAGTAGCCCGAATTTTTTTTAAATGTTAGGGCCTTATTTCTCTGATGTTATTAGATGTTTTGTCAAAATATAATTGCGGTTGATAAAATGTTACCTTATATGTATAATGATTAATAAATGTAAATAATTTTGGGTTTAACGACTAAAATCGTTCGACGTTACTAAATACTGTTTAATTTCTCGTATTATCTTCATCGGTACCATTCGACTTGCAAGATGATATACCTACCTAGGTACATTCGTCATCTTATGGACTGTCTCGGGATCTGTCTTTTCACTCCCAATCCCAATGCTTGCAAATTAACCAAATTTTCAGTAATAAGATGATATCATAATACATTTATTTTAATAGTAACATAAACATCGTAAAGTTCTTGATGTTACTTAGATTTTTACAACCATCGAGTCGATTTAGGGAATATTACTACTAACGTGGGCAGAAAACGTAGTTCCTATAATAGTGCCGTAGATCCTACACAATACCAACCTACTTATTTACTACCGATCTCTGAAAAGGCGTCAACGCCCTCTAGCTATAGAGCAGCGAATGGTTACACATGACATGCACCGAGTAGCACAGCATTAGTAATATACACAACCTGAATACGTGATTATACCTGCCACGTCGTTAGATGGCGCTTTTATTAATTAAAACGTTATGGAGTGCTACAGTAATTTCATAGCAAAGTCGATCCTACGCAGCTTCTCATAAGTACCTACTACATAATATTCTTACACTTAACGATCTTACTAATAATGAATATTCATCTTTTGTTGCATACTTTCTTCACACTGCAGTGTTACTTCACAGTTCAAACATAATAAATATCGCCAAAACAGCTGTTCTCTCAGTTTCGTATTTTAAAGGTTTGTTAAATATTTTATTTCGGAATCATTTTCCTGCTTTCGACATATTCTTTTTTTACCTCAGTGTAAAGGTAACAATTTCCTCAATTTACATATTTTGTACATATTATAACCCTTACACATGTTTTTACTAACCAAGTGCTTTCGAATTTCGTTCGCCCTAACTCATTTTTAAGTGCCCTATAAGGTATAGCCCAATGTGGCCGACTAAAAAGAAAAATTAATATCCTAATAGATTTGTTAGTTTGAATTTAAGATAAAATTGTAAGGCACACTTTAACCTCGTAAATCCTGTGTTTTTAAGACCACTATTCATATCTGCCGGATGTATTATATACCAAGGTAGGTACAAACTTCAGACCGACCAAGATTAGTGCTTCAGACCGAGATAAAAAATTTAAGGGTTTATGTAGTTTTGAAGTGCTCCTTAGTTTTTAATTATTTTGACGTCATGTTTATCATCATTTATACTCCTGTAAGTACGCTATGCTTTTATAATATATCAAGAACAACATCAAAATGTTAAAGGTTTTATTGAAATAAAAAATAACTATGTACCTACTCTGTAAACGGGGAATGAAAAATTTGTACTTTGTCAAGTACATAGGTAGTTACTCGTGCTATGTAGTTTAAAAGTCAGATTTGAACTACTATGCTCAGTTCGTACTTGTATAAGTACACGGGGACTTACGAGGTTAAAAACAACCAATTTAATTAAAAGTTATCAATCTACTAGACTAAAAGAAATTGGATGTTTGCGAAAATGTAGGCATCATCACTCATCAGCCTTGTAGCTTTGTAGCTTTTAACAATGCTTTGATTCAGCCGCAATAATTTTATATTACAAAATTGTGTAAAATTGGCAAAGTAAGGAGAGAGAGGACTAGCGGTAACCAGTCACATTCAACAAGCGATTGTCCCAGGCGCCTATGGGTGATGCACCGGAGGGTTGCAGACGCGGTCGCAGGATCGAGGGTGCGAGCGCGCATGCGCGGTGCGGCGGTCGATCGCCGGACAGTCAGCCACATGCGACAAACACGTGCTTCCTCAATGAAAACTTCATGCTCCATTCACTCGCACAGAAAAATCGCCTACTCTCCAATAGTTCCGCAACAATAATAGCGTTCACGCTCGCCTCTATGTAACGCTCTATCGACTTAGAAGTCGACCATTTACTTACCATACCTTAAAAGTACTTCCGTTGACAGTCCCTTGTCCGCCGACCACGTCTTCGGGTCAGGTCGAT